>JAQIXW010002794.1:0-14514 GCA_034700685.1 Willowsia buskii | reverse complement strand
ATCGAACCCCCACACCGCATTCGCCTCACCGTCTACCTTCAGGGTTCTGCCCAGTAGACCACCACGGCCTGCTCTGCAAAATATATTACACGATAATGTTTCTGATACTAAAAACTTGACATGCATGGCATGAACATATTTTTGTATTACAAAAAAGGTGAAAGTTGCTACAACTTATCTTTTCTGTCATGGATTTTCTTGTTAATGCAGCATGAATTGTGAATTAAGTGAAGTGATAATTTTTTTTCACTGGAATGAATATAAACAATTTATGTGTCCATATGCATGTACTTGGTATTTTAATACCGAGCAAATTATATTGCTCGTATTATGGAGTGAAAAATTATTATGCTTGAGTTTCGTCAACGATATCAGCATACATTACTTGTGCGTACATTTAACTAGAAGAATTTTTTACTGAATTTTTTGGACAGTTTCTAATTTATCACAAAATCACTAAAATATTTTAATATTTTACGGGAGTAAGGTGTACAGTTATTTCTAAAATTAGGACTACATACTTGTAAACTCAAGAGTTTTAGTTTTTAAGTGGACGCCAACATAATTAACTTATTGGTCTTAAAACCATGATACGTCATCATATTAATATTAACTGAGAAAAAATAAAGTGACGAATGAGTAACTGGTTAGTGACGAAAAATTACATGCCTATTTTTTACCTAACTAGAGCAGTTGAGTACCTAATCAAAACTATATTTTTTACACGATCTATTTCTCTTTCAAAATACGCTTTAAATTCTGTTGGCTTTAATATTCTCAACTCTTAGCATAATTAGATTGCCGAACTCACAGATTTGAGCTGCGTAAGGACAGTACATATTACTTATTACATAATATGGGCTGTCAATATCGGTCAAAGTTTTAATTTTTTCATCTGGTATCAGTCGTGACGTTTGTATGTGTATTCCTTTTATATTTATTTTTGGAGATTGATCAACTCATAAGAATTTTTACGATGAACAATGATAACAGCGACAGCAGAAAACGCACGAACAGAAAAGTTACATATTCCCACGAATATGATTAAGGTTGACCTGGTTGCATTTAAAGTATTAGCACCAGCTTAACTTGCTGCCAGTAACAATTATCGTTCATAATGCATTGGACTTTCCACCGTTTTGATTTTGAATATTCCAAAATAAACTTAATTCGTGCGAATTTTATCTTCCCCATTTTTCATACACAATGTCAATGCCGTTCAACGTCATAAAATTTCATTTACGTGCTATCTCATATTGACCTTGATGATTGAGCCTTTGTATTTATGCATTCTGCGTTTTTTTTCCGCCACTTGAATCACTTCCACCCTTGTTTTTCCAATGAATAATTGCTAAACAGTGACAATTGGTAAGGTGTGGACAGGTGTGATAAGTCAAATATTATGCAAAAAATTTGTGTCCTTCATATGTTTACATTCCAAATGTACATTTGCTTGTATATGATATGTTAATCCGATCGAAAATAAAAACATGACTTTACTGACCCATAATCATAATCTTACCCAAGTTCAAGTTCCTTATCAATGATTTTACTTGACTAAACACAATATGTATAAATGATAATACATCACATTGATTTATGGAGTTTTTTGTCTTGTGCTAATGCGGTATTTTCCAGATCAGGCGGATCAAGTCAATATTAAATGCCGTAAACGAGGCTAACAAGAAATTCTCAATCGACCAGTAATAAAGTTAATTAATTTACTTTGTTCTAAATATTGTCATAACAACCTTTATTATAAAATCATGAGAAGTTTGTTTTTTAAACATTTTGATTTTGCAATAATTAATATTGGGGCAATTCCGAAAATGTGAGTACATTGTCTTACTTTTTATATAAGAAGTAATTTTTTAGCAGTTTTAGGCTCATTAAAATACCAAGTACAGTAATTTCCTCGTGAGTATATGTAATATATTCTATGTTCCCGTAATCTGAAAGTATACCCTACCTCTTTTATCGCCTGGAACAATGAAGTGTTGGTAAAGTAAGTATTCAAATGATACGCTTATTCGAGCTGGAAAATATAATAAGTTACAGGACGTATCTGTAAATGATGTATTTAGAGATAAGAGAATGTGCGTTTTATGAATAACTGTGACCCATATGAATGTGGGTATTGTGGCTTTAGTGCAACTATATAGTCAATATCTCAATAAAGCAAACATTGATAGGACCTGAAAATGAGCATATTTTATTGGTGAATAAGTAGATATAATGTCACATAGTGCTTGAAGCCGCCAAGCTTCACAATACTTTCTGATTGTTTCTATCACACTCTATTACCATTCAGTAATAAAACACATTAAAAGAGCAAAGTATTTTTTCTCTTCTATAGAATACATAATTTGATATTATAAAGAGCTTTTCTATACACATATTGGGCACATAATTTTGAGATGCGCAATATTTGTTTAACATTGTCGACACTAACTGAATAATTTTGTCTTATCATAGTTTTTAGTTAAAATACTTACTGATTCATACGTTTATGAACATAATATATGAAATGAAATGTGAACCTGCCGTTATCTTGCTCTTTGTTCTAATGAAATACCTAAAGTTCTGCGAGAGCTACTTATAAAAGAAATTGTCCGTCCGCTGCCCAATGTCTATTCATGTCTACACTATGTATAACTTGAATTTTTTTTGTGTTTCAGCATTTGGGTCATCAGATACAAATGAATGCTTTTGCTTATCTTTTTGAATGGGGACATTATAATGCGTCATTTTAAGCGTTAAAGCAAGATATATATCTGGCTTTGTTGGCTAAGTTTGATATTTTTCTAGCTTTTCAGCAAGCTTTCGGTTAAAAGCACGGTTCACGGGATTCCCGGGTTGAAGGTGCTACAATACTGGGTAAAATGGAATGAATATTCATAACTTTAGTTTCTCTACGGTTACAGGTCATCAAAAATGTTTAATATTTCAGGCATTAGATATTTTGGCTTTTTATAATGCATCTTTAATAACTCCAATATTCACCCTGTTTTACACAACGAACCAAAATACTTACGACAAGATGTTTCAATTGAAAAAACAATAACAAAATTATGCTATCAACTTAAATTGTAAAACAAAATTTTACATAAGAGTCAAAAGAGTATGCGGTGTGTTAAACAAGACAAGTTTAATGAAGTCAGTTTTCTTGGGAAAACCTGCTCTCTAATTATATAAAGGATACCTTTATAAATTTACTATAACTTAGCATTGAACTTTACAAATGAATAGGAACATCAAAGACCGTGTATAAAACCTTTTGTGCAGTCGGCCTTTCCACGGGATTTGGCGATATCATAGTCTCAATGATGTCTTTATTTCTAAGCAGTATTGGCATATCACCATAAGCAACGCTTTCCTCAGTGGGTTTGTTATGCTTTATATTGTAGTCCAGGTCTGAGCGGCCAAAACGGTGTTTACCTTTTGAAAGTACAAAGTAATAGACGCATCCAAGAGAGAAAATATCCACCTTGTTTGTCTGAAATAGACAATAAAGTATTTAAATATTATTCATAATAATCCTTGAAATAAACTTAGCAATACCATTGTGTCCTTAGTCCCTTCCTGTTCTGTCTTTTCTCTTTTATGGGCCAAGTTTCTTTCGTCGTTTAACTTTAGAAGCTCGGGTGCCAGCCAGCCTTCTGATCCAACAATTTTTGTTATTGTTTTGCTTTGGCGTCCTGGTGGAAGTAGCTTACTAATTTCAAAGTCCGCAATCTTGGCAGAAATCTCAGGCAGAAACCCAGTTGACCGAACTACTAGTAGAATATTGGCGGGTTTTAGATCACGGTGGATTACTTTTTGCTTGTGAAGATATTCAAGACCAAGCGTGACATCCTTCAGGATGCTAAGACGGGGTGTTTGTGCATTTGGGATGCATGTTTCATCCATTGTCCATTCATGTAAGGTTGCATTAGCTAGTTCAAGAGCTAACAATAACGTTCCATTGCGTTTTTCGTGGCCAAACAGTTTTATAATATTTGGGTGGTCAAGTTTGGAAAGCAATTCTAATTCTTGCGTCGCAAGTTTGAAGTTTTTATTATGAAAATCTGTAAATGTAAACTCCTTCACGGCAACAGGCTGATTCTTAAAGGTTCCCTTGAAAACTTCTTTGCGAGTTCCTCCCTCACCTAATAAGTTTTCTTTAGAAGGGTCATAATAAATTGTTTCTGTAACGTTAGTCGATTCTGCATGGTTCAAAGTTTGAGAGGTATTTTTAGCTCCATCTAAATAAAAAACAAAAATAAGTTACCTAGAGTTAAAATTTGGAGACTAAACGTTAGGAAAGAAGATATTTAAATCTTTGAAAATATAAGAGTATTAACCTACCATTAACCTTCGCAACTCGTTCGCCTTTTAAATTAGTAGCAGTAGAATCAGAAAAAGAAAGTAGAAAATCAGAGTAAAAGTATTCTTCTTGATCAGTCGCGTAATTATCATCATCAACTTCTTCTTGATCAATACCGTAATTATCATCAACTTCTACTTGGTCAATACCGTAATTATCATCAACATCTTCTTGGTCTATACCGTAATTAGCATCAAATTCTTCTTGGATAGTACCGTAAATAGCATCCAAATCTTCTTGGTCAGTACCGTAATTATCATCAACTTCTTCTTGGTCACTTACGTCATTAGCATCCAAATCTTCTTGGCCAATACCGTAATTATCATCAACTTCTTCTTGGTCAATACCGTAATTAGCAACAACATCTTCTAAATAAGTATCGTAATTAGCATCAAAATCTTCTTGGTCAGTTACGTCATTAGCATCATTATTGTCTCCAACTGACACATAAACAAATGATTATTTATTGTTTACTTGAAGTTTATTCGTGTACTTTTAATATTATATGCTCTTATTTTAGCCAGCTTTTACGAGAAATTTTCTACAAGCTAAAAAATGTAAAAACAAAGTGTAAAAAAGTAACTTTATAAAACCTTTAAAGCCTCCAGAAACCACTTCGATTTTAGTAAATCGAGAATTTGCATTTGATCTCCCAGCCGTTTCGATAGGTAAAACTTTCTGGCTAGAGATTTGAGGGTTTTGGAAGCTTACGGTTTTTCCCGAAAATTTATCTCCAAGATGACCTGAAACAGGTACATTAGAAAGAAGTATAAGTTTTGAAATAGTATTTTATAATAAATAATATTCAAATTGTGTAACAGGTTTTTAGGATTTTAATGAACCCTTTAAATTGTTTTGAATCAATTCCGTAGAGTTTTTAACCTTATGTATTATACAAATACATTTATAAACCATGATACATAAGGCAATTTACTTTTTGTTCTTTTATCCGTTGTTAATCAGTACTGCAATAATATATACCAAAGCTATTAAACTATTTCTAGAGTCTAAATTTAAACTTGACAGATAAGTTGCAATTTATTCCAAAAAGTCTCAAACAGAATTTTTTTAATCGGCTTTTTACTTTGGGTTTAAAATAAATCAACAAATTTTTAGGAGCTTCTGCTTCGTATGGATCTGGTGCATCATAAATTGCTTGCTCAATGTGGCTCGAGTTTTACAAATTTTCCATGATGT
Organism: Willowsia buskii; assembly: GCA_034700685.1. Classification (NCBI taxonomy): domain Eukaryota; kingdom Metazoa; phylum Arthropoda; class Collembola; order Entomobryomorpha; family Entomobryidae; genus Willowsia; species Willowsia buskii. Next base: position 8,951 of record JAQIXW010002794.1, on the reverse strand, counting down.
AAGCATTGCTAATAGATTTACTTTGGAAAAAATCTGAAATAGTTATGCGAGACTTTAACTATTATATTAATATATTTTGTTCAGATATAAATCATTTCAGTTCAGATTCAAGAAATAATTATTCTTAGTCACCAAAAATGTGGAATTAAAATATAAGCAAACATTTTTTTCCCAAAATTCTTATTGCATTAACCTACCATTTATCTCCGGGTTCGGAGCGGGCGAAATTTTCGGGATCAATGTTGAAGGATTTTGAAGGCTCCAGGCTTCACCCGAAAATTTCTCGCGAACATGTTCTGCAACATTCACAAAAGGCATGGGTTAACTTTTGTTTCAAGATTTCTTGAATTTTTTTTTGCAATAAAGCTATAGATATCGAAAGCCCTAAGTTTTAGATATTTTAAGGGAAATTTGTATCATTTCAACTAGAAACTTGTGTATTTTTTTAACTGGAAGAAACCTAAAAATAAATTTTGAATTTTCCTATGGCATGTTTTTCAGTGTGACAGTTATATATAACTACCATATATTTTAAATTAAAAACGTGAAAGTTAACAATGGGTTCTAACCTTTTACACTTTTCATCTCCATTTCTGCAAGAATGTCCAGGAACGTTGTCAGTTTGGCATTGTTACAATTTATTAGTCTCCATAGTGTAAGAAGTTCCTCGAGCACTTCCAAAATTCCTTTTTTGCCCAGCAGCAAGTCTTGTTGCAACTTTTTTCTCTGAACAAACGGAATTTTTAGCCGCATTGCCAGCTCTGGCCATCTATCAAATAGGACAGCAAAGGACACTTCTTCTACTCTTAACTCATTCACAATAGCGTTAAAGGAACAATCTGGAAAAAAACAAATTTCTTACTTGAGCTTGAGACAAATTGCATGCAGATAAAAGTTTTATGTTACGCAGAACTTACTTTCATCGCCAACTACAAGATCCTCCATTTTTATACTGGAATGTATCTAGTGTATTATAATCAAGCCGAATCGAATAAAAATTTAAACCAATTTTATTAAATTTCGAAATCACTTGAGTAGTTCTTTTTTTCAACTTACTTGATGATTAGTTTTTTCGGCTGTACTACTTGCTAGTAAGACAGAAGAATAACGAATGAAGATATGCGTTTTTCTTGTGGAACTGAAGGAAACGTAAAAAATGATAAACAATCACATGTGACAGGATTACATTTCAAAAGTCACTGCGAGTAGCATGGAAATGAATCAGTAGGCCTGTGTGGAAATATATATGTGTGTAGTTCTACATTACAGGTTACAGTATTTGCAGGTTCTAAAGGTACACTCTGCCTCTTTTAAATGCTGGAAGTCTTGACAAATTTGTTTGGCACTGAATGCAAGTTTGGCTGTCCGTCAATGCATACGATTATTTGAATCATTTTAGATTTTCCTGTCCTAAATTTATTACGCGCGCTCCTTAAATAGCATATTCCATTAAATTTTAAATAATAGAAATATCTGGCCACAGTAAAATGGCACGGATTAAAAAACTAAAAATTGAAGTCTGAACGAAGCAATGGCCATAATCAAATGGAATACAATGGATGCATCCGATATTTTTGAACACATGTTTACACTACCTGTATTTCAATATTTGCCGCTAATCTATGCGGTTAACAAGCTATGTTGTGTGTGGTGCTTGAATGCATTGAATAAATGGGTGCATATAAGAATAATGGAGAAAACATAATGTACGTTTGCATTACTTCAGGTATGAATACAGTATTATTATTGAAGATACTGACGATGAGTTATATTGCTCATATCTAAAAAATCGCTGATGCTGCAATCAGAAAATGTATAAACTTTATGTCAATATAAATGTTTTCACACAATATTTATCAAGTTTTACATTACTGTATATTATCTGCAGCTTAATACAATCACAAGTAAATAAGTTTAGAGCGAAAGGTTGTAAATACTGCACGCAGTTGTGATTCAGTGTATGGAAGTTGATAATGTTGGAGTTAAAAGTTTAAGTTAAGAACTTAATATATATTCTTGTATACACTGAAATGATAAGTAGGCTTGGCACTCGGGGTGTAAATCAAATTAGCATGGGTCACCCACTTGTCGTAATGGTTTCGGTCTTTTCCATATTTTATATCGGTATTTCACTATTACAACTTGCGAGTTTATCACGGTCACTATATGAGCTGGTTTGAATGCACTAACTTGCTCGATGTATACTAACTACTACTACTTGTAAATTACTTTACGCATGTATAAATAAGGTTTGGGAGATAACAGAATTTTGCGTATATAACACTTCGGGTACAAATATGGTTTTTAATGTTATCATCTCGTTATGTACTGGTAGAACTTAATACCTTATTGCTGAATACATATATACGATAATGTTTCAAAATATGATATCATCAAGCTTTACATTACTAAATACAATGCAGCTTATCCCACTCATTTTGTACTGAAAGATAATAAACTCATTCACATAGATTAAAGAATCGCTTTACCTTGCAAAAATTTCTCTCTCCAAAACATGTATGAAACAGTTTGAGTGAAGTTTCTCGCACAAGTGGTTTTTCGTTTACAACGATACATTATTATCATATAGTAAAACCCTAAAATGCTGTTCAATATATTTAAAAAAAATAAAATGTAGCTTTCAAATAACAGTTATCAGCTAATGCTGAAGAAATAAACCATAAGCTACAAATGGAAACCTAAGGTTGTATTAATCTACTATAAGATTTAACGAATGATATTAACTCATAATTATAGTAACAACAACAGGTCTGTTCTCTGTAGGTTATTTAGTATCATCATGTCTCTGAGGCCATCAGAACCACTGCTGTCTGAAGTAGCCGACGAATTCAGCTCACATATGAAGGTGGTTTTCCATGTTCATTGCATCTAACAAAGGGAGGGGCAATTTTCGATCAAAAGCTATCGGCTTGAAATTTTTCACACCATGTACCTCAGTACATGGTGTGAAAAATTACCCTTCCGAAAATTTCAAATCTCAACGCTCAATAGTTTCGGAGTAATTAGCCATCGGATTTTACGTAATTTGCAAAAAAAATGCTCCCGAGAAATGATTCCACAATTATTACATTCAAATCAACTAGATTTCTTGGGCTTTGGGCTTCATCATTCTAGTACTAATTCATTTGGTTGATATATTATTTCTAGGCATTCCAAACTGAAATGGTTTTAAATGTTCATTAAATTTTTAAAAGGTTATCAGAAGCGTGACCCCAGATATCACCTTACAACACTCCTCTTTTTGCTGTCCTTCCTTGGAGGAAGTCAAATTCATCAGGAATCTCGGTAAAGGATAGAAATCATTTCATAAATTCGCTTAATCGTAATACGAAATCAAATCTAATTGTTCTTACTGTCTTTCAGTTTTAATTTTTAATGAATTCTCAATTTCAGATTTTCTTCACTATTTTCCTTCATTGAAGGCATTACTCCGAGTCACCCAGAAACGAAATATAGCATGTAAGAGAAAGGAGGACATGCAGAATCATGTAAAGCAGTAGAACCGTAGGGCCTTAGTGTTTGTTTTTAGGTTAAAAAACAATAATTCTACTAAATGTCATAACTTTATTCTCCGTATATGTAGCAAATTAAATATTCCAATTGCTAAATTAGATTATCGTTAATCTGGCTTTTTATTTAAATTAGTTAAGTTATCCAAAGTAATTTGAATTGGAAATTAAATCTGATCATCAGATTTAAGAAGCAGTCTATTTCTGAATTTCAAAACATTGCTAAAACTTCGCTTATTGCAGATGAGTAAGAAAATTGCACGTATTGCAAGGAAAAATAAATATCAATGCCGATCAGTTCACAATTGTTTGTGTTTCAAAATATTAAATCAGAACTCTTGAACGGTAAATCAGCATACACATTTTTTGATGGATAGTTAGTTCAGCTTTTGTAAGGACAGTTTATTCGCTCTGAATCCGCATTCTTTACGAAAAGTTATTCTGATCAGTTAAAATTTATTCTTGTGCATCAAGTAGTCAAAAATGAATTTATAAAGATATTAGATATTGTAGTTTTGTTGGTGCAAAGATTTCCTCTGATCTCACCATTAGGCCATCTGTATTTCTACAGTTACAACTTAATTAAGAGTTTATGTTACTTTGAGTTCATATATCTGTTCCTCTAGAATACTTTAAACATTAACCATTAATTATTAAAACATAAGTTGTTCGTTTACTTAGTAACCTGTCCTATCTTAATTTATAATTCATTGTACAAGCCGGTAGAATCGCTCGAATCTGTAATTGTAGAATTCTGAGAATTCTAACCTAATATTTTAGTTTTATTCATGAGGCTTACGACGTATTGGTAATTTGTACTTGAATATTTTTCGTTTATCGGAAATTCATTTCTAAATAATGTGTTAAAAGTATACATAATATATATATTTAAAAGTTAAATAGTAATTTTAGCTGTATATGAAATTCTATGGTGCATAAATACGCAGATTATGATAGATAGGATTATGTACCTTTTTACTTCAAAACTTTCTAGTACTTTTCAAATGTTTACGATATACGTCAATCATCATTATTTGAAAATATGCACATTTAAATTGCTTGAAAATGAAACTATTTTTGTGTGAATTTCAGCAGGTTAATAGCCTATGCGTTTCTAAAGCTTCTGAGGAGGTATGAATCAGTTGATTTAAAAGTAAAAATTATATTACAAAAGTGACACCAGAATACTACGGAGAATTAAAAATCAGCATTTTCCCAAAATCATAAGCAATATCTTATTTTGATTCTTTAAGATTCCAAGGCTTCCACTTATCTGTCAAAAATGAACAAATCGGTGCTAATCTTCACTCTCCTTTTTGTCTTCATGATTGCTATGGTGCTTTCCAGTAAGTTGGTATCGAATTTTTAAAATATTTCTGGTTTTAACTTCTAATTAAATTATGAAAATTGCAAATATAACTCTTTAACTACTTTATTCTCATTTTCCAGCTTCCCCAGCAATAATTCCAGTCCCACTGTGTGACAAAACTTGTAATCGTACGAATTGGGAACGAGAAGCTTGCTGCTACTTTCACGGTTACATTCGTGGGGGAGATTGCTGGGAGGGTGCTATGAGCTGTTATGATTACTAGTGATTCTCGAAATACTTGGGTTCTAAACTGGGAAGTTTTATTTCATGCTTATCCACAAATCTTTTTAAATGCATGAAAATTTTCTTAAGATCTTATTGAAATGTATAACAATCATAATTTAAGCAGACAAAGTTTTAAAATATTTGAATACTGTAATAAGAGCACATTTCTTATGTTTTTATTTTTAATTAGCATGTTTTGGAGCTTTATTTCTCATTTTACACGGCAACATACATAAAATTGATTTTTGATTTTCATATCAAAATTCTCATTTTTATCAGCTAAAATGTTTGACATAATCCAAATCTTTACACATCAATAAGGAACAAATTATAAGAGCAACATCAAGTGCACTGGATATTATTTCAATATTTCTAACATAAATAATGTTACAATACTTAAAAATATATCGCCGTCACCAATTACCTATGAACAAGTACGATTTGTCTGCTCAGTATAACCATCCGTACATCTACAGAACCCTTCTCTGTTACCATCCTCAAAAAACTTTGATGCGCAATAAGCATTTTCCACACAGTAGTCATTTACCCCACGAAAACGAATATTCCCTGTAGTGGACATTATCCTCTCATCTGTACATCTTGAACCAACCAGCCCGCGACAACTATTCTTGTTCTTGTCAAAAGTTTGAAATCCATCTTCACATTGGCACGTACCATCAACACAAGCAAGTAGCCCTTCCTTTGTGCAATTCTGTTCCTTGCCATCACATGGCTGACCAAATCCAGAGGCACATTTTCCCTCTAAAGTCGGCACAAATCCATCTTTGCACTTGCAAATAGAATGCATTCCATCTTTTACACAGTTTGCATTAGCAGTGCAGTACCAAGTGTCATCAGAGTTATCATTTTTAAATTGTTCAGGAATCTTGCCACATGGACCCTCCACAAGACTGATGCATTTTGTACCATTAAAATGTTGCTGTTTTTTAATCTGGCAATGACACTGGCCATTAACACATCTTAGCCCAGTTTCTCGAGGACATTTCAAGTCAGTGTAATCACAAGGTATTGTTTGAGGATTGGTTTGTTTGTGTGCTTGTTTTTGAGGAATGCATAGACCCGAGGCAGTTTCCGAGTCGCAAAAAGCCCCCGAAACGCACTCAAGCTTTCTTAAGTTTTTAACTGTAAGCGCTTGAGTACCGCGAGTTGTTGATAAGCCATAGGTATTTGTGATTTCTTCTTCTTGATAGCACTTGTGATTTAGCTTGACCAAGCAGGAGCTGGAAGTTTCGTTGTAAATCATTGTATCAGGATTGGAACAGTTACATTTTCCATGTAAACAGACAAGATATTTGTCTCGGTCACACACCTGATTTAATGAAAAAAGGTCTCCACATTCTTCCCCGTAGTGTTTTAATGCGATCACTTCCATTCCATAAAATGAGTAAAATATACCCAAAAGGGGTAACAAATAAATATACACGTTGAATTTCATTATGGCTGGTTGTTTATTGTGGGTGAAAGAATTTCTAAATAATTTGGAATCCAAAATGAGCAAAGTTAAACCTTTGAAAGTCAAAAGTGTAATGACATAATTTAGCGCATGATTGAGTTCAGGAATTGACGTATTGGTACTCATACAGACACAAAACATATACGTGTACCTACCTACCTGCATGTACCATGTACCCACATAATGCAAATATATGCTAATAAATCTTGTTTTCGATATTTATTATCACTATGCATCCTCGTTAAAAATTAATTATTGTTATCAGCAAGCAAAATTGTTTACCACTTTCGTATGACGATTTGTTATGCAAGAAATTAGACTGGATGCTTTAGTCTCAATGTTTCAAGGTTATTAAGGTTAAACTTACCATACCAAACTCATCATCATTCATCTTATTCCCACTGGATACCTCTTCTCCAACGAAAATATCAAAAGTCGACTTTAAAACTTAAAATATATGACATTAATAATAAATAATAACAATACTGTTATATTTTTGAAAAGTCTGCTGAAAGGCGTACAAATTGCAGCTCTGTATTAAATGCAGTGTTCATGAAAGAATGCATTGTAATTTTAACAACTCGTTTATCTTTCTAATGGCCTCATCGTTTTATGTCTTTCACGTTTTTATTCAAAGATAACAGGTTTATTGATTCATTTTCATGATTCAGTCCTAATAAATTCATAATCTCTATATCCTAGTAAAATCTCAAATTTGAGTTTTGGATTGAGAGTAATTTAAAATGTTTCAAAAACATATATAAGTATTTAGAAGATCTAAGCGCACCAAATTATAAAATTTCACTCTTTCCAAATTGAAAAATGGGTTTTGTTTAAAGAAAAAAGTTCGCAATTGAAGTAAGTAATTCATTATAATTATGCGTTAAGCATTCTAAAATATATGTTTTTAGACTACCTTCAAAAATCACTGAAAATTTGGCATCCTATATAAGTTTATAAATTGGAAGGTGAGTTACAAGGTTTAATGAAAAAAGGATTGATATTTTGTATGTGGGTAACCGTAATGAGAAATGCAATATATATGCAATTTGTATTCTATCAATAAAAGTTTTAGAGTGTAAATTTTAGGAGGGTTAATAGCTTATTCACTAACAAGCGTTCGAAGTAAATTGAAAGTTTAATTATACTTCAGTGAAAGAAATTTTAGATGGATAACAAAAAGAAATGCAGAAAAAAATATTAACAGAGTTTTGCTATTCACATGTCAAAATTGGAAAATAATCTGACAGCTATCGATGGCGATTTCACTCCAAAATGAATAACCATACAGCATCTACTAACAGATGTAGGACAAAATGTAACGCCCGCGTACTGGTTCCGGTAGAAATGTGAATAGCTACTTCAAACGCGTTTATAGAGATCCAAACAATAAAATGCTGTAAAATTCAGTAGAAAAAAGTGGCAGAAACACTGATCGGTCGGTCTCGCTTGGTTGGACATTTGGAAACTATCCGGGTGTATGGACGTTTTGCTGCTGCAACATCAGCGATTCGTGTACGAGGTCTCCCAGTTAATTGCAAGGATTTCAATGATTTTAATTCTTGTCTGAAAATGAACATTTTGACTCAAGAACAGAGGGACGGCTACCTTGATCCGAAAAATGCTGGACTGGTAATTTCAAAGGGTGATACGAGGGTCATTAGTACTTGCAGTCCTTTTAGAGAGGAGTTCGTAAAAGCAATTGTTGTGCCGGTTGTAAAACAATCGATATCAAGTCTTTCTCATATCTTTGCGTCTCAAAGCACTGGACCAAAACTGCTTTTCCCCTAAACTTCGTAATTAAGCACACAAGCATTATCAATTTTCATTCACAGGGCTACGAGGCATAATTAACTGAAAAATAAAAAAGTTTGTCACGATTTTTTCTGGTTTATTGTATATTCCGTGGCGTCATGAAAATCATTATAGAAATCTTGGTTTAGTTTTAGTTTAGAAACATTACATATTCATACTCTCGAGACTACAGTAAAGAGATTTAAGTACTGTTCATTATTATTTATTTATCACAATTCGCGACAGAGCCCCTCGCTTAACATGCGAAGGCAGTTAATTCTGTCACTACATTTTTAGTTTCACATTACATTAGTTAAAAAAAAATAAAGTAAAGAATAATAATCAGTCATTTCAAAAGTAAATTATATAAACATCAATCATTGGAAAGAAAGGACATATATAGAGAGTATAATTATTAGTGACCAAATTTCTGTAATACATTGTTAAATATTATGTCCAAATCGATATCGGAATCTAAAGCAGATATACATAGCTCTTCATTTTGAAGGCTCAGAAGAAATTGCTTTGTACAACGGTTAAAAAATTTCTTATTTTCTAT
>JAQIXW010002793.1:0-14515 GCA_034700685.1 Willowsia buskii | reverse complement strand
TGAAGTGCATAGGAATGTGTAAAATAACATTCCGATACATTGGCGGAATGCCCATAGAGAAAACTGGGGCAATGCATGATGCGACAGTGCATGCTAAAAATCCCATTTGCGGCCAACTCCGTCCGCCCTGAGCTGAAACCCAAAGAGCAATAGGTAAACGCATACGTGCATCTTTGTGGAGCTGCTGAACTCAACAAACATATAAATAAAGGGTGAACTCATTCAAATTTTAGTTGGCTAAATCCCCAACGAGACTTCTACTCATTCTTAAGAATTATGTTGACTCACACCTTGTTAGTTTAAGTACACTTCATATATAGAATACAATGTAAAATGTTGAGGGAATATGACTCATGATTTAAGACTAGCAATAATATGATGCATACATATCACAACGGTCAAACACAGAAAATCAGTAAGGAAGATTATTACTCAAGTAGAGCGTGTATGCTCTGGTTTCTACAGACTTACTGTTTATTTTTTTTTACCAAAAGTGTTTTTATGCATATTAAATTAACAGCTATCAAAATAACTTAAAGTTTCTGTTCTTAAAGATTAGTGTAGAAAATTTGATAAATAAGATAAAGATAAATAGATAAATTGTTAAAAAGCTGAGGAACATTTCTACGCTAAAAATAATCAACTTCGATTCCCAGTAACATCAATTAGCATCAATGCTTTTTGCATAGTTCGGTGGTAGCGTGGTTCGGAATTTTTTGTCGTAAAGTCAAACAATTGGTAATTTTCCCCCAATTAATAAAGCACACTAAAACATAATATTTGTTTATAATTTGGTTTTGACAATGCCTATGTATTAAATATTGAAATTCTTTTTTACAGCAACAAAGTACGAAATGGGTTTTCCTTGTTCTAAGTGTGATAAAGCATTCAAAAACCCCCTCACAAGACAAGATCACGTAAACTCTATTCACGAAGGGATTCGGCATACCTGCCAGTTGTGTAATAAATGTTTTACGACGAAGGCATATTTGAAAACCCACGTAAAAATCCACAATGGACAGCTCGACCACAAATGTGAATACTGCCCTAAATGTTTCCCAGCCAAAAAATTCTTGACTAGACACCTTAAAATCCACTTGGACGAAAAGAGACATGAATGCCCCATCTGTAATCGAACGTTTCTCCGTAAACACCACATGACTAACCACATCACACAAGTTCATACGGAGGAAAGACATTTTAAATGCGCGACATGTAGAAAGTCGTTTAAAACACAAAATGCTCTGACGAGACATCGAATGATACACACTGGAGAAAAGCCTCACAAGTGCTCACTCAGCCTGCATCAAATCTTTTGCACACAAATGGGTTTTAAACAGTCATCAGCGAAAACATCTCAACTTGCCCTTATTCTCGTGTCCGAAGTGTCCTCAAAGATACAAGAATGCATCCGATTTAAAACGTCACATCAGGACACATGGTACTTCTTTCATCCCCAAAGAATTTCAATGTATATTTTGCGAAAAAGGATTTAAAACATATTCTTACTATTTAAGTCATCTCCTGAATCATGTCGGCGAAAAGCAATTTAACTGTGAATTATGCAACAAAGAGTTTGGTAGCAAGGGAAACAAAGATCACCACATCCGACGACATCACACTCTGGAAAAGCCATATGCATGTGAAACATGTGGACACCAATTTATTACCCATACGGAACTAAAAAAGCATGCCAGAATTCACTTGCAATCGGACGAACCAAAACCTTACTGCTGTGGATTTTGCGGGAAAGGTTTTTACACAAGTACTGATCTTTCTGCTCATATTCGCTCTCACATGAAAGAGAAAGTGTAAAGTTGCCACGTTTGTAAAAAAGGGTTTTGAGGAATTTCTCAGATGTACCCACATGTTAGGAATGTGCACGGAAAGGACAATTAGCTCACATGTGAGTTTTAAAGGAAAAAATTAAAGTGGGTTTGAGTAAAACATTATTATATTTATGAGCAAGAAAAAATACATTTTAAGCTAATTTAGGTTCTTCTCTCAGTTTATATTATCATTATCAGTTTGAGTATGTTGATACTTGATTTGTTGAAGATGTACTTTTATGTGGTCACTATTTAAAGTGCAATTCTTTGTAGGGCTATGCCGTATGCTGATTGTATAGACTAATAATTCATTAAATCTTATTGCTTATTAAACTGTAAGCACTGCTCGTAAGGGGTTTAAAACTTAATAGCTAAAGATATCAATGTCTCAAACAGAATGAGATTCTAAATGTTTAATACGCACATTAATATTATGGCTCGAATAAATTTGTTTGTTTTAAAACTATCATGTATATTATGTATATTTAACAATGCGTTTACATCTATACATAATGTGAGCACTTATTTTTGAATATCATGGGCTATCATAGACCTGCTGCCAGCTACTCACCCTGACAATACTTCGTAATTGCCAATGTACCTTCAAAGCCTAAATAAATAATAAAGATTCCTTTGAAGTTCCTAAACGAAGAATATAATCTCGCCCAGTTTCCTTTTCTTTTTGACTGAGAACTAAACCTTTGAGTGAAGCAAGTGAAACAGTAAATCATTACATTAACATTACAAAATTACATTATGCGACAAAAACATGTGGAAAAGATCATAGTCAGTCATAAGTATTCACTTAGCTCAGCATCTTTTGGAAATAAAACACATTAAAGACTGTAAGATTAATATTGTTCTTATGTCCGCAAAAAACCTTATGGCATCAAAAAGTAAGGTGGACACAAAGTTTGAAACACCATGCCATTTTGGAGCTCATAATCCAGAAGCAATGCATCTAGCATATCCAATGCATTTTGCGAGAAGAGCTTCTATTCATTTGCCATATATTACACTTACCTTGTGTTTCGTGTTGAAGAAAACCAGCGATTAAGCAGATAAGTTATAGCCAAGAATATTGTTCTATACTGCTACACAATATTGTTGGAAATGTTTTTCACACAAATATTTGAATACTTATGAATATATTATTGGCACACATCAAGTAACGCTTTATAGCTTTCGTAAATTAAAAGATATAATATTAAAATTAATTAATTATAGCTTTTTAACTAATTAACAATACATCCTATAACTTTGTAGCATCGTACACAAAATCGACAGACAGAAGAAACACAGGATCGTTAAATGGGTGTGAGTTGGTACCTATTGAGCAAAAGCAAAATATGGTAATTTCGTTTTAATAAGTCCGTTGCCAGCTATATGTTACTGCATAGGTAAATACGTAATGTGGTGCATTAAAAATAAATGCAGTAATGTAAGACAGTTTAATCGTAACGCTATTCGTCGTACGTATGCTATATGGGTTTTCTGCATTGCATTAACTATACAGAAAGGAAAATTCCTATCTGAAATTCGTAATTGCAGGAATATTTTTAGAAATTTTAAAGTAAATTTGGACAAGATATCAAGTTTCCAATTTGAAGCTATAGTCGGCCCAACTTTGATAATTGACTTAACCGAAACGTGACTGCTAAAAGATCCAACAAAATAGGAAAACGCAAAATTGTAAACATTATTCACCAGAAGAATAAGAATTGCCGCAGAACAGAATAAATCAATTTGGTCCATCATTCTTTGGTTATTTTTCTTGCCTGGATTTTCCAAATCAGTATTCCAAAACATAGATATTTTTAGTCTCTGTTTAACATTGCAAAGGATTCAGGAATTTTAAACTTAAATTTGAATAGATATTCGTCATAACTATGTATAAGCCCGGGCTTAGGTACCTTATACCTTCTTAGCAGTATTGGAATAGATTTTGTTTTCTGTGCCTACTTTCAGACGCATAAATCCAGAGAATAGCAGAAAAATGTTTACGTGCTTGCTAGCTCAACAAATGTATGTTCAAGAGAAACTCGGTCAGATATCAGTTGGCCAAACCCCAGCAATACTTTTATTCTTTCTAATTGTAAGACCTCGCCTCCTTTCGGTTTAAGTACACAAGTGCAGAGTACAATGTCGAGTATCTGTTTTTATTTATAGTTGTGTTGACAAAATTATCTGGATCATTTAAAATTCTTGTGTTGAATTCGTAGCAAGAGTTGTCAGCTAAAAATAAGATTATTAAACTGTTCAAATTATCATTAACATTCTTAAGTTGAAAATCAAACTTAACGGAATTTTCCCTTTACTGTGAAGTGAGTGATGGATGGATCATTGAGTCTCTGGTGTGACGACGCTTAAGTTTGATGGTAAATACCGAACATAAGCAATTTTTGCAAGTTTTGTAAAGTATATCAAATATTATATCATATATTTTTAATTTTTGTAACATTAAACATTGACAAAAAAAATTTTAACAGCAAAGTCCAGACTGGATTTTCTTTGCAGCAAGTGTGATAAAATATTCAAAAATTGTAGTGCAGGAAATCACCACATCAACTCTATCCACAAAGGGATTCGTTATACTTGTCAGTTTTGTAATAAATGTAGTAGTAGTAGTAGTAGTTTTATTATGTTTAGAGTTTTGTAATAAATGTTTTACGAAGAAGGAATATTTGAAAACCCACAAAAAAATCCACAACGAACAGCCCGATCACAAATGCAAACACTGTTTCAAATATTTTTCAGCTAAACCCATCGTGATCAACACTATGACTGGGCACCTTCAAATCCATTTGAATGAGAAGAAATATGAATGTCCAATCTGTAATCGAATGTTTCTCGATAGATCCAGCATGACTAAACACAAAACACAAGTTCATTCGGAGGAAAGATCTTTCAAATACGAAACATGTGGAAAGTCGTTTAAAGCGAAAGATGCTCTGAAGAAACATGAATGGCTACACACTGGAGAAAGGCTACACAAGTGCTCCGTCTGCATCAAATCTTTTGCAAAAAAAATCGGATTTGAAGAGACACCAGCGAACACATCTCAATAACTTGCCATTGTTCCCATGTTACAGTTACAACGACGACAGTGAAAATACTTTGCACTTCAATTAAATACAATTACAATGACCTTGATTATTTTATGTATGGTTGGCATGTTTTTCAGACACAATTCTCAAAATCATTGCCTTATCATCCTATTTAATTGCTGTTGGGACATGTTTCCCACTTGTATCATTCAAGAACACGAGAAAGTTGTCATATTATTTATGACATATCGCATGTCATGTCTAATAGGCGGCTAAAATATTTGAAAAATATTTCCATTTTATTCTAACAAGAGGGTATCTGTTCTTGTATATTTAATATGTATTGAGCTCGTATATTACACAAATGTCAAAAGCTCCGAAAAGTCTCTCAATAGTGATGTAGAGCTGAGCGCAAACAGATTAATGGTTACTTCGTTAAAGCATAAAAAATTATGGGAATAGAAACCATCACATTCCATCCTGATTTACTTACTACTTCATTTAAACAAATTTAATTTGCTAAACTTCACCTTTATAAATTACAAAAATGATTTCTGACAAGCTTCTCCCAAGCGCATACTCCCATGCAGAAAAGTCAATCAAGCTACAGAATAAACTTTTTGAGAAATACTTTGGTAAAGCACCAGTAACATGGATTGCAGACAATTCTGGCGTAATTTGTACAAAAACTCAGAACCGCGTCCTGCTCTGGGTTCTGCAAATGCTTTTTGGGCCATTTATGTATGGTTTTGATATAGCCTTGTGGAGTGTCGTTGCGAAATAATTAGACTGAATCAAAAAATGTTGACTTGGCCACGGCAGGCTCTATCCCTAACTGCTGACAACAAATTAGGGCCAATAATTAAACTAAATTGTCGAATCACGTCTGAAACACAAAATAGCTAATTTTCAATTATCTTTATTTAATAAACCACATTAAACTTGACTGACAATCAATAATGAGTTTTACAATAATTAAAATCACTTAAAGGAAAAAATTAGTATTTTCTGCTGACAACAGAAGTACAATTGCAAGTGAATAATGAATAGAAATGAATCAGTAAAGTGGTAGTGGTGTTGGCTCTGCTTTTCTGCTCGCACTGCAAGTCTGAACTGGTTGGATTTCCTTGCTGTCTTCTTCTCTGATGCAAAGTCCAACACCACGCTGCAAATTTGAAAGATAATGGGAATGTGGGGCGAAATGGAAGGGGAAGATGAGACTCTCAATGATATGGAGCATGATTGTGGACAGACATTGTGTGTTGCCATGTTGTGGGTGGGTGTTCGATGCTGGGGCGCTTTCTCGGAACTTATTATTTGTACCTTTTTAGTTGAAGGAATTTTCCTGTTTGTATTGGTACTTGTACTTTTAAGTGTGCTTGGCACTATACGTGACAGGTCGGCTTCAGTCCTAAGTAGTCTGAAAAAGCGTCTCTTTGATGAAATATCAGTCGGAAAGAGAAAAAACTCAAAAGGGAAATTGGAACGCTTACTCCAATTTCATTTACAGGTAGGAATTTCTTTCCTGTCACCATGGAATCGAGGAACTATTTAATTACAGCTTTGAATAATCTGACAACTGCAGTATTGACATTTTGAATTTTTCTGTGAAGAAAAAGTTATTTATCCTATCCTTGACAATAATTACTAAGTTTTTTAAACATACATAAATAGAGATATAAAGAAACCTAAAACGAGAGTTTATTTTAAGCTTTTTCTGGTTCGGTCTTAAAGCACATATAGGATTTTTCATATTTCGCATATTTACTACCTTAGCTTCCTTAAATGGGGAAAATAAATAACGTAAGTTAATCAAAAGCAATTAATTCATGGTGTCGTTTTTGGACATATTGAATAAAACATGTTTTTCTCAATTTGTACTGATCGTTTATTTAATAGAATGAATTCCATTCAATAATCTATCGCCGTTGTCAGTTTTGTGAGGCAATGTTACAAAAATATCTAGTTACGTGTTGAACTGGTTAATGAAAGTCATATTTTCTACCTGCCAACATGACACTTTCATAAGCAAAAAGCAAAGCAAATCCTGATGCTTGTTCTAAAGAGTAATAGTTAGTGCTTATTGGACATAATTGCTGAAAATTTGACAGTGCGGTGATCACACAAGGACGTATATCATATTCAAATTATTAAGCATTATTATTCATTATTGATATCAATTTTTAATTGCTAAAGCTTTATTTTCAAAACCACTATACGTACGAACCAAATCATTCATTCTTTATGTTGTGATAGACTACTTTGTGTTTTGTAAAAAATTGTATCAGCCAAAATTTACAAACCAGATTCACTTCAGAAGTTTGAAGCATCATGTTCTACTAAATGGAGCAAAAATATGACAAATGCTTAGTTACAGGTGCCTGAAATAGTGCCAGAAAGATGATTAACGATAATTGTAGAACATGTAAATGCCCCCTTACAAGTGCCAACACTGAAAATATGAGCATTGTAATTTAGCTAACTATGCATAATAGCAATAACCTTGATTACTACGCACAGTTGACATGTTTTTCAGAAATTGTTTTCAAAAGGATTTGCACACCACGCTTTCAAATAACTTCTGGAACATGTTTCTCATATGTATCATTCAAAAACACAAGCCAATTGTCAAATTATTTATAACAACATATCACATGCTATGTCTAATGGGCTTCGAGACAAAATTAATTGCCAAAGCTTTGTATTTTATCTTAACAACGTTTCTGTTCCTGAATATTTAATACAATATTGAGTTTGCATTGTACACAAATGTCACAAACTCAGAAAAAAGTATCTCAATCGTGATATAGACCTGAATACAAGCAGATTGTATAGTAAAACTTAACAAATTTCCAGAAATACAAGCCAAATTTTCTTGATAATTTATCAAACAAAATTAATTTTCTAAAGTCCATCGTATTAAATTTATAAAAATGATTTCTGACGAGTGTCTCCAAAGTGCGTACTCATATGCAGAAAAGGCAATTAAGTTACAAAACAAACTTTTTGGGAAATATTATGGAAAAGCACCAATAACATGGATTGCGGACAAGTCAGGTGTGTATTGCATGAAAACTCAAAAACACTCAAGTGTATTGTTTTGGGTTACCCAAGTGATTTTTGGGCCCTTACTGTAAGGCATTGGAATCAACTTGTGGAACATAATTTTTGTCAAGAATATTCCCGTTTTAGCATATGTGGTGGCCTTGGCATGTATTTGTATGTGTTTTTTGCTTTGTGGCATCGCGGAACGGTTCTATTTCGAAAGAGAAAAGACAGCGTCTGATCTCAACGATTTACTAAGCACACAGCTGGAACTTTTTCATAGTAAGTAGAGGTTGTCAGCATGTTTTCTTGATTCAAAACTAAGTGCCTAATTATGAATTTATAAAAGATCTTCAATATTTCTCTTTATAGATTTAAAAGTTGAAGGACAGTCCATTCAACGGAAAATACTCAGGCGAAATAAAATATTGGGAATTGGACTCTACTATTCAATTTATTGTGCGGCATATCTTTTGGTGATTCCATTAATTATGGTAATGTATAATTTGGATGGACTTTAATACTTTCTTGGACTCCACAAACCAACCAATGACTTGACTGAAAACATTGGAGAACATCTAGCACTGATTGGAATACGTTCTACTAGTTATTTTTCATGGCAGTTTCTGGTATCCAGATTGGGATTTTTTTGTTGATACTATAGTTCGTAGCTTTTCAAACTTATTTTGAGATTTATGAAATATTCTTGGAAATCGTTAATTCCACAGATATCAATGAAGTTTACAAAAAGCTTATAATCGTTCATATTCATCTGAATCCATTCTATAGCAGATTGGTAATGTTTGCGGGGCAAACGTTTTGTGTTGTCGCGTTGTAGGTGGGTATTCGAGGCTGGGGCTTTTACTCGGAAATAATAGTTTTCACTGCTTTAGTTGAAGGTATTTTCCTGATTTTGGTAATACAAGTATATAACTGTTCTTGGTGCCATGCGGGAGAAATCAGGTGCGGTCTTAAATAATCTGAAGCAGCATCTTCTTGACGAAACATCAAGAGGAAAGAGAAAAGAACTCATAGCAAAAATTAGGACGCTTAATCAAATCTCATTTACAAGTGGAGGATACTTTCCTGTCACTGTGGAATCACCAGGGAACTTTCTAATTGATGGGTTGAATAATCTGACAACTGCAAGATTAACGTTTTGAATTGGTATCTTTATGAATCCAAAGTTAATCTCAATTATTTGTCGAATGCTTCACAATACATATTGAGTTTTAACATTTTTGAAAGAAGCGTTTACTTGAAACCATTTAAGTATAAGAAAAAATAAAATATCCAACAATATACTTGAATATAATTTATGTTAAAACTGCAGGGAACTCTTAAAATCAAAGTATTTGTCTCAAAGTTTTGGTGATCACTGCTGTCATACTATGATTGTTGTTTACATAGTTTTAAAATTCGTCTCAAATTCCGAATATCATTTATCCAGTAATCATTTAGGTATGCTTTTTTTTCATTGGAGCCAAAGTCACCGTCATTATCCATAAGAACTAAATCATATCATACGTAGATTCCATAAAGTGCGAAATATTATTTTGTATTTTGTGAATACTTTCATCAGCCTGAATTGGCAAACCATATTCACTTTTAAAATGCAGATATGTTATCAAATACGGTTTACATACTGATTGTTAGATGAGAGCATTCTATATTTTATGTATTACAGACTCCCAAATCTTCCCTTTCATATTTGATGTCTCATGTTCTGCTTAATCGAACAGAAACGTGACAAAAATTATTTAAGGTGCCTGAAATTGTATTATACCAGAAAGGTAACTGACGATATTCCTGGAACATGTAAATGTCTCCCTAAAAAATTAGAATATTGAAAATATAATAACAACGACCATGAAAATTACATGTAGTGGACATGTTTTCTAGAAATAATTCTCAGCAGTATTTGTATATTACGCTTTCTAATTACTTCTAGGACATGTTCCCACTTGTATCTCTCAAAAAAACACGACCCAGTTGCCACAAAATTTATCACGACATATCACAGTGCTACGTTTAATGTCTCGAGGCAACAATAATTACGAAGGCTTTGTACATTTTTGTTCCTGAATATTTTATATATATTTAGTTTGTATAGCACAAAAATATCACAAACTCTTAAAAAAGTCTCTCAGTTGCGATATGGAACTGAATGCAAGCAGATTGTATGGTGAAACCATAGAAATTTTATAAAATACAAATTATCCCATTCAAAATCAAATTTGCTTGATACTTCATTAAACAAATTTATTAAGTCGACCGTTTTAAATTACAAAAATGAGTTATGGCGAGTGTCTCCCAAGCGCATACTCATATGCAGAAAAGTCGATTAAGCTACAAAACCAACTTCTTGGGACATACTTCGGTAAAGCACCAGTAACATGGGTTGCAGACAATTCTGGTCTATTTTGCAAGAAAACTCAAAATCACTCAAGTGTACGGTTTTGGGTGTTTCAAATGCTTTTTGGCCCTTTAATGTTTGGTGTTGGAATCAGCTTGTGGAACATAATTTTTGTTAAGAATATTCCCGTTTTAGGGTACGTAGTCAGCTTGACATACTTGTGTATCTGTGTGATGCTTTGTGGTATCGCAGAAAGGTTCTATTTTGAAAGTGAAAAAGTAGCGTCTGGTCTCAATGATTTACTTAACACACACTTGGAAATTTTTAATGGTAAGTAGCCGTTGCACGTGAATATTTTGTTTAACAAAATTGAAAGAACTAATTATAAAATTTGTAAAAATCTTTAATATTTATCTCTATAGATTTCAAAGTAGAAGGACAGTTCATTCAACGAAACAGACTCCGGCGGAATAAAATTTTCGGCATTGGACTCTACTATTCAATGTATGGTGCGACGTATTGCATAATCATTCCATTTTTAGTGGTAATGTATAATTTGGACGGGCTTTACTTTTTTCTTGGTCTCCACCAACCAACCAATGACTTGACTAAAAATATTGGAGTACATCTAGCACTGATTGGAATACGTTTTATGGGGTTATTTGTGATTACATTTGCTAGTATCCAGATTGGACCAATTATGTTTATACTTTGGTTCGTCGCTTTTCAAACATATGGAGAGATTTATGAAATATTCTTGAAAATCAGAAGTTACAAATACGTCATTAAAGTTTACAAAAAGCTTATGATCATCCATATTCACCTGAATTCATTTCTTAGTAGAACTCATGGCTTGGTAATGTTTGCAGGGCAAACGTTTTGTGTTCTCCTGTTGTGGATAGGTATTCGAGGCTGGGGCGTTTACTCAGAAATAATTGTTTTCACTGCTTTAGTTGAAGGTATTTTCCTGTTTTTGGTGATACAATTACTTATAACAGTTCTTGGTGCCATGCGGGAGAAATCGGGTGCAGTCTTAAATAGTTTGAAGCAACATCTTCTTGACGAAACATCAAGAAGAAAGAGAAAAGAGCTTCAAGCCAAAATTAGGACGCTTAATCAAATCTCATATACAAGCGGAGGATTTTTTCCCGTCACCATGGAATCGCCTGGGAACTTTCTCATTGCAGGATTGGATAATCTGACAACTGCAATATTGACATTTTGAATTGCTCCCTTTATTAACCTAAAGTTAATTTCAATTATTTATCATGTGCTTCACAATATATATATTAAGTTCCTTAAACATAATTATAGACATATAGGAACATGTAATAAAAAGAGAAATTTGTTTCCAACAATTAGCTAATAGTAAATATAATGCGTATTAAAAAATGCACGAAAGCCAAAGTTTCTGTCTCTATGTATATAACGTATGTTTGATGTTTTGCTAGGTTATAAAATTTAATTAATAAATAATTACGCATTTTGTTACTATTTTAAACTATTTGATTCACTGATTTTGTATTTGAAGACTTATATTTTTCTAAAATAATGACAATTGTTAATTTTTAAAAGCATGAAATGTTATAATACCATAATGGGGATTATTGTAAATTTTGGAACACGTAGGTGCCTTTCTTGCGAAACACAGCACATAAAACGTGATATTTGTCATTCAATTACATATAATAGTTATAACCTTGATAACATGGTGGTATATTTTATTCAAAACCAACCAGCACAATCATAATTGCCCAGCATGTATGCATCACAAACAAGAACCAGTTGTCACATTATTTATGAGATATCACAAGAATTGTCTAGTAAGGTTACGGAGGTACAATAAATAGGCAAGTTACACAAGGCAATTATTTCATGTAGCAACTATGTTTCTGTTCTTCCCTGATGTTTTATATGTATATTCAATTTGTATCGAACACAAAATTAGCAAAGAGAGTTTCAGTTGTGATATAAAATATAGAACTAAATGCAAGTAATTCTTATTGTATGACCATATAAACCGCAATTTATTACTTTAATAATTTTAACGGATTCGCATGATACTTCATTAGGCGAAGATAATTCTTTTTGAAGTCTGGGCTTGTAAAGTAATTAATATGGTTGGTATCCCATGCAATCTATCTGCATATTATCATGCAGAAAGGTCAATAAAACTTCCGAACAACCATTTTGAGCAATATATTCGCAATGCACCAGTCACTAAGATATGTAGAAGGCAATTCCAGATTTCTTCGCTCATCCAATGTTCGCACTTGCTACAGAGTACAGATACAGAATATTATACTTATTTAGATTTAAAAATAAAAATCGCTGTATTTTTACATTAAGTAGATAAATATATAATCTGGGTAAACGTCAATCAAACTTAAATTTTACTGAAATCGTTTGATTTTATATTTGAATTTCCATGTTCTTCTAAAGACAGAAAAATATGACAAACGTTAAGGTACAAATACCTGAATATTATACAATAGTACCAGCAGAGTGATTAATGTTAACTCTCAAATCTAGTATATGTAATAACTACACGTAATGCGCTTTGTCATGAGCGACAACAGTGAAAACGTGAGTTTGCAATTAAGTGTAAAAATCTTGATTATTCTATGACATGTCCTTTCAGGGACAAACTTGTAAACTAGTGTTTCCATGTCATACTTCCTAATTATTTTGGAATGTGTTTTCGACTTGTATCATTCACAAACATGAACTGGTTGTCAGATTATTCATGAGATATCACGTGATATATTTAACTATTTGAGTCCGCAAAAGTTACAAATGCTTCGTATTTTATCCTAACAAGGACGCTTATGTTCTTCAAATTTAATATATTTTCATTTTTTGCATTATACAAAGCCGAAAGGGATAGCAGTTTTGTTGCTACTGGAATAGTATTTGCCCTTTACCACTCTGCATATTCCAATCAAACCTTTACTTTACATAAGCATACAGCATGTTATTTCCACTATGTCGCAATGACCCAAAGATAATAATATATGCAAAAACATCTAGTTTTTACTAATAAAATTTATCGTGCGTTTACAAAATAAAACACAGAGGTATAGAGTTACTAGAAAACGGTTATGGTTGTGTTGAATAGTATAAGCAGGAGTGCTTCAAAGCTAATTGTCTTGATGAAACAAAATGATGTTCTTGTTCAGTTAATTTATTTGTCTGTTGTTTGTGTCATACAAGGAATTTTCTCGAATGTTGTTAGATGTGTTTGTAAAGTTAAATTTAATACTTGCTGCAAAAATATATCAAACTAACTAATGCAATGATTCTAACGACAAAACACGGACGCGAATTTGTATTTTTGGCTGATAATTTGTTCGAGTTATGGCAACGCCAAATGTCTTAGATAGATCCGTACAATTAGTTATTTTGAATACCCTAAAGCAGTGTTATTTTACTTGTTTGCAGCTAAACTTCTAGCTACTTCTTTGAAGTAGGTAGAAAAATCAATCTAAATTTTAATTTATTTCTGTATTATTTTTGCTACTAAAAGATTGAAAAAACATTAGATTTTCATTGGCAAAAATTGTATTACTTTTGAAATTAATAAAATCTGGTAAACAGACTAATGAATATGACAACCTAGTTTATTTAGTTAATTTATTTTCTAGATCTCTTGGCTTAATCTTAATTAAGCCGAAATGACTATTATTTTCTTCTCGCAAGCAATTTCAGGGAAAATATTGTGGCTCAAAAACAATAATAGACTAAAGAGCCAATATTCTTACCTAGTTACGTAGTAGTTGAATCAGTCTATTTTCGTATGATAGTTAGTTGCCTCTCTCACTATAGCTAGTAAATATCATTTTTCTAGTCAGCATTTGCCTGATGTCTAGATGATTGATTTTAACCAAATGCGCTTGCTAAAAACACGAGAAACTGCGCATTTAAACTATTAAGGTTTTTTCCTTCGGTATTCTATTTTATTAGTAGAGTTCAATTTGGTTAAAATCAAGGGTCGCGGCGATTAGCGCCCCAACACATTTGCGCCCCCAGCCATTCTGCGTCCAAGACCACTTGCGCCCGTGACTATTTGCGCCCTAACACATTTCCGCCCGTGACTATTTGCGCCCCAACACATTTGCGCCCGTGATTGTTTGCGCCCGAAACCCTTTGCGCCCATGACTCTTTGCGCCTGATTCTATTTGCTTCCAAGACTATTTTGAAGATGATTGATTAGTACTGAAGATTAGTATTACAATATG
>JAQIXW010002792.1:0-14516 GCA_034700685.1 Willowsia buskii | reverse complement strand
CAATGATCCACAACAATGTTTAAATTACAAAGTATATTCCAAAACTGAACTTACCCTTCGTTGAGTGTCTTGAGAACAGAACTAAACAACTTCTCATAAAATACTGTAGACGAAGGTTCCGTCGGACGAAGGCAAAGCCTTGGTTCGGTCGAGACTACTTCTGTGGGTCAAGCTTCCAGATACTGTGGACGAAGGTTCCGTCGGACTACGGCAAAGCCTTGGTTCGGTCGAGACTACTTCTATCTGTCAACAATCCAGATACGGCGGACGAAGTTTTTTGGACGACGGCGAAGCCTGGCTTTGATAGAGAATAACTTCTTCGCTACTGGACAAAGGACTTTACACGGTGCCTTAATAACATACAACCAAGCCAGGTTCCCAAACTATTCCAAATTGAACCAATGATCCACAACAATGTTTAAATTACAAAGTATATTCCAAAACTGAACTTACCCTTCGTTGAGTGTCTTGAGAACGGAACTAAACAACTTTTCACAAAATCCGGAAAATGGCAGAACAGCTTCACTCGCTTTAAAAAGCTTTTATGAAAATAAAATGCCAAATAGAAACTACACATGAAGCTTTTCGACTCTCAAAATGCAGTCATTCTTGTGCTGCAGGACTCTGCACTCTGACCATGTATTTTGAGTATCTCTCGATAGGTGACGATAGTGTAGTTTATTTTCTGTAGTCATGCACTGACCATGTAGTTTATTTTCTCTCGATAGGTGGCCAAGCGTTTCAACAGACAGAACTGGCTCTTTATATATATAATATGTGTAAAGGATTAGATTACACTTTGACTCACATACATTTTTGTATGCCAACTGCTTAAATACATCTTTAAATGTAAAAAATAATAATATAAATATTTTCCTAAAATATTACTCTAGTTCACTTTTATTAGTTGTACAACCTAGCACTTTCATATACTACTTATTATTCATCTTGGAGCATACACTGGAACCCCGTCATACCAATGCAATATTTTATCATTAAATGTACCTTAGATAACTGTAAAATAGAATACTATGATATGTATATACATGGTCCAGCTTGCTGCTCTACTCTACGGTCTAGTTTAATCTTACACTCTTAGTTTGTTAATCTATTGTCAGATTTGTTGTAAACCAAATGAGTAGCAATGCATGACTAAATGAGGGCTTTTTTTTCCTCAGCACGTGATTGCTATATGCATGTCTGTAGTTTATTACTTTTCTTTAATGGCCGTAGGCTGCTAGTTAATACACAGTAAACAATGGAGTTTGAGTAAGTATATCTCTCTAAGAATCTTCTCTTCTCCCTCCAATTTAGGACGAAAACATAACTGTTGTAGAAGGAAACATGGGATGTAATAACTAAAGTGGGAAGATGCGCACGACACACACATCGAATTCACAAAACACTGAACTGTCTGGTTCTTATCATTGTCATGTAATCGTAAACACATTTTGTAGAAAAAGCCACAATCTTCCTTCCTGTTGCATGTCTTTCAAAATTAGCTACAAAGCGTACCCTGAAATAATGAGAGAACTTACATAAACTAATCTACCTTCATTCAACAAAAACAATAATCAAGATAACGGAAGCTGAAATGAAGTTTTGCATTAAGTTAAAGTTAATACAAAGTATATAGCATAGAATAGTAAGCTGAGTTGATATATAATAAAAGCAATAAAGAGTGAAGCTGAAGTAATTTTTGTGTAATATGTAATTGTGTATCCCATCTTATGCTATATATATTATATACTAGGCATATATTTACAAATATATTATGTACAGTAATGTCATCTAAATTTCAGTAATGAGTTTAGAGAGAATTTCGTTTTTAAAGTAAAATCGTTCTGATACTGAGCATTTGTGAACAGAAGAAGTTCTTCCTACGTTGCAAACACGGAAAAGTCATTTTCACGACGGACAAATAGGTATATCTGGTCAAAAGAAAATGACATTAGCAAAATCCATTTACTTTCATGTTAACACTTAAATACTATACTGGTTGACATTTGAAACAGTATCAGTATGTGAACCGAAAATCATACAATTCATCTCGTTCGAAGTAAATTCATAATAAAGACTAAGGTCACGTAAACTAATCTTAATTTAGCAAAATTATTGATGTTTGAAAAGGCGTGTCTTTATTTTGGAGCCACCCATTATCTGTACAACTTGACAAATTGCGTATTTTGATTTCTAATTTCAATATTTTACTTATCCAAAACAATGCTGGCGAAACATTATATTTTATTGTATACCTTACATCATGCCCATCGATCTTACGCTGACTCAGGATTATATTATTTATGGACTGAAGTGGTATGGTGAAGAGAAATCTTTGGTAAATATACCATTCAATTCAAATATGCTATAATTTTTAAAACTTTGGAGAACCTTATGGAATGTTTGAAACGTATGAAACTGTCCCATATTGACGTTGGTTCTTTTTGACGCAGTTGATAAATTCTTTCCATGGTTGTATTTATGCCTACAGAATTACAACATTTAAAAAAACAGAATGTAACGGGACGTTGCGTTTCATACTCTATTCCTTTCCACATGTCCACCTTTGTCTAACAACTCATGTCCTTGAATGAAATGATGCGATCCTAACTGACGCTTCGTTTCGGTTCACTCAGTCAAATGATAGGCATACTGCACATTTTTCTCTCTTTGTATCTTCCTTTAGTATCTACACAAGTTAGAACCATTTAATTTTAAAAGTTCTATAAAGTGTATCATGCACTAGCCCACCCTCACCTTCCTTTTCTTAGACCATTTCATGGTTAAAACGAGAGGTGAATTTCCTGCATATTCCTACTTCATTAAAATGAGTAGGGTGGGGGGAAAGAAACTCATCGTAACTGATAGAAAACGGGTGTCGTGTCGTTGTTTGATTTCTGTGTGGTATGTGCCATTTCGTTGGTTTTGCTTTTGTAAGAATTTTCTACCAAACTCTTTCAACCAGCGCAGCTTTGGCTCTGCTTTCAGTTCCACAACTTCGACAAGACATACTTTTGTAATATCCGAAAACAGGATTTCCATATATTAAGTCTCGGATTCTTTCTCAGACACTATGCCACATGTTTTAACAAAACGGGATCATGTAGGACGACAGTGTCAAACTAAAAGAATGGGAAAGCGTGCAGTATTAGGTGAAATATGGCATTGGTGGTGGATGAAAGGGAAAAGGCAGAAGGAGAGGAGAAGAAAAACGCTTAAGAATGCTGATGTGGGGAGTTGAAGAATGGGTAAGTTTTATCTTTGGAATGAAGTTTTGTCTCCGGTTTGAGAAGGATATAAGGATTTAATGTTGTTTAGATGGATTTTCAACTTAAATGGCTATGCTTCTGAAGAAGTCATGAAGTCTGTAATAGTATTGTAACGGAACAAGAACCAAATCCTAACAATGTATACATGCCCATGTGCAAAGGAAGTCTTCAGTACCATGGGCAAGATAAACTTTGTGTAAAATAAGCCAACTGACAGTCTGCCATTCACTCAATTGAGCCACCCTCTGCTTTTAACGAAATTCTGAGTTTCAAATATTTGGTTTTCCTTGACTTTTTGACTACCAGCACTATTATTTTTTCTGTTATATTGTATTTATTTGAGTGCACACTGTATCGTTGCAGTGTAGCTAATGTGTTTTAAAACGGTTATGCTGTTTTTAGTAGCCCTGCAACGAAAAATGGTTTAACTTCTAATCCTATTTAAAAGCGGAGATAATACTATGTACTACTGTAAAACTGCATTACTCTGTATCAGTATTAGTAAAATGGCTAATGTTGATTTCGCACTTGGTTGACTCCCTCCAAAGATTATGTATGTATTGTGTATTGAGTTTATAATAAAAAAACAGTTACTCTCCAAAATGAAATGGTTATATCTCATTGAACAACGGCCACATGGCTTATGTGGTGACGATAATTATATAATTTCAAGTTAAAACGTGATTCCATTATGAAGATTGCATACATACATTTTTCAATCCGTAAAACATACATAGAAGAGAAGACCTTTATACTTTTTTCCACATTATATAACCAAGAGTGGATTATTTTTAGTTTCAGAGATGTTTGCCAACGTCCTAGTTCAAAGACGTGTATGCATAAACACAAGGAAACAAATGAGCACAATGTTCAACTCTCGAGCAATGTGATTTTTCACATTTTAATATAGGACACTTCAAGTTTTCCCATATGTCCCATGTATTTGCATTTGGTGCGCCCCACCATCCTGCTTAAAACTCCTTCCTTTTAAACTCGACATATTATATACACAGTTAAAATGTACGTGTAGGTATTTCAAGTCTTCTTCAGGCTATAACATTCTTGTAATTGCCATTTAACATTTGCGTGCGTAGCATTAACGTCTTCACACAACGCTGTAAGCTACAGTTTTAACTGCACGAGAATCCGTTTCTGGTACAGACGTTTTTACCCTCCATGTATAAAATGTGCACACCGTGCTATGTAGTAATCTCTGTTTACTTCGGAATGGAGATTCGGTGAAGGAATTACAACTAAATGGATGAATGTCGTGTTTTTAGTTTTTTCCCTGTACTCCTCTTTTCTTGTGGTTGTAGGCTGAAGTACTATAAGGAGAACAACTTGTACTTTCATGCACGTTCCTTTTCTTTTGTCCCTACACACTAACGACTCACTCGCACATATGCATACAGTTTTAATGGACGAATTTGCTAAATGCTCTAGATTGCTTTTGCTCTTTTTTCTCGGATCCTTTTCCTCTTCTTTTTCGTTCTTTTATCCGTGAAATCTCCACTGTACGTAGAAAAAAGCCGTCGTACCGACAGTCGCTCACTTGCACACATAATCATGTAGAAATGTAGGAAGAAAAAAAAGTTGTGTGGAGTGGTGTAACGAGAGAATAGCAATAACAATAGAACAAGTAAAAGTACGACTAGGCGAAGAAAGAAAAGGAATATTCATATTTATTAATAACACTAGATTGCATATATATGCTATTATTGTGGCTTAATTTTTGTATGTAATTTTAGTGAGGTAGTAAAGTAAGAAGAAAAAAAGAAAGATTTTATGTGTTAATACACCTGTTCAATTACAACTTACTTATTATCTTACCAAACAGAAGAAAAGTTCTAGAGAAGAAAAGAAGAGGAAAATCGGATTGTGGAAAGCGAAAATAACAAGTAGAAACGAAGAAAGTGCAAAGGAAAAGTTTATCCTATATACCTTAAAATTAAAAAAAGTATTGTTCTCTCGCAACTAGTCAGTATAAAAGATTGTCACCTACACAAACCAAAAAAAAATCTAATACAACAACATCAATTTGTTTTGTTTTTCCTCGACTTTGGAGACCGTGTCGAAGCACCCAACAGAACAGCTCTAATATAACCAGATATATTCTGCTATAACCGGACAACTAAAAAACGATTTCGATTTTTTTTTGTCTTCACAGACACAAGTCACGAACAATTTGTTTTTGGTACAATACTCCCGTTTTGACGAAGGAAAGGGAAAAGAAAAAACCAGTGTCAGAGAGAATAGAACAGATTGTGAGCGGAAGCAAGATACACGGTTTCTCTGTTCATGCTGGTTGGTTTGGGTTTGTGGGTACTCTGCGAAAAAGAAAATCCTTACTGCTATTTCATGTTTTCGTAAAAAATACCAAAGTAGGAAACCAAGAAACCGGAAGACAAATTAAGAAAGTTTTGTACTGTTCCCATTACACTTTTTTTTACTACGAAACAGAATAGTATAGGATGTTCAAAAAAATTGCATCTATATCCAGTTTGGGGGTAAGTTTAAAGTCCGTTATTTGTATAATTTCAATAAAAAAGCTATTATCCAAAAGGGACCAAACTTGACACATTATGTCACTTGGTACGTGTCAAAAAATGACTATGCGGTCTTAGAAAACTCTATTTAAAGCGTAAATAGTAATTAAGATTCATTCTTGCAATCAGGCAGTTACAAGTAAAAAGCTCCTTCCTCCCAGTTCGTATTAGCCTTGAAAAAAAGGGGAAGACCCTGCCTTACACATAAAGAGTAAGTGTTCATTTCGTTGCTTGTATGAACTCATGCGTGAATTTCTAATTGTTGCCCTATTGTGCCGGTTATCCATGCAAAAGAGAGAAAAGCAATGTATACGTTAGAACTTGTGTCTTCTTAATTGTATCAGATGGTTTATTCGTCTTACGTCAGTAATTTGTATGCCATTAGAAAGTATTCATGTCTCTCAATTTGAAAGCAAATTTTTAGCCGGAAAATTCCGCAGAGTTTCCTTTGAGCATACAAACTCGTTCACCACGACATTCACGACCATCACCATCATCATTACCGTCAACATGATATATCCCGGAGGACAGGACATTCTACTGTTGTGTTGTGAGTTAGGATAAAATAGTTAGTGTTGCTTTTGTGCTAAAAGTTTTCGCTCAAGTCGTGATGATGGTGAATTTGTTTGAAATTAGGTAGCTAGCTACCACGTTTTCTACGTGAAGTACTGTTGTGATGTGATTTTTTTTCGAGTGGTTCGTTTAGCAAGCCTTGTTCCTCTGTTGTTCTGTTGTTTTGTGTAATCATTCAAATGGTATTCATACATCTTTCTTTTCTTTAATATGCCACGTTCAAAATGCTAAAGTATACTGCTGAATTTACTGCTGCAGCACAAGACTCTTGTAACGTATGTCTCTCCATGTGTTTATGTGATATTCATATATTTTGGTAGCGAAAATCGTACCAGCAGCAATGCAGTAGATGTTTCTAGTGAGTAGTAAGTAAAGTTGTAGACATGGCACTGTAATGTTCGTTATAATTCCAAAAAAGTTTTGAGCATAAACACCCGTACAAGTTGTATAATCTTTAGGGAGATAATCTTCCTCGGGATACTGTGTTTGTGATGTTCTCCGTCTATTATGCAAGACAGACACATTTCCACTCAGCTTCTCTCCTCTTTTTTTAACGCTGCCCATCTCCTTATCGCGTTCTAATAGTAGGAATAGGAGTGCATATGCATAAAATATGTGGATTGTGTGACTCTACTATCCACTATTCTGGAATCTGGATGTCGTTTTGTTTAGTAGAGAGTTTATCGCTGTGATGATGGTTTCGGTGTCTCCTTCACTTTAGTTGACTGTTTGGCTCCGTTTTGTTCCATAAAAACAACTTTGTCCTTGCTCTCCATTTCCGACAACATCCGTGGATTTTGTGTGCATCACGTAAAATATGTATACAACCATGTCTCTGCTGCCAATACACTCTTACAAATGTCTTGTGTGGATGAGCATTATGATAAAGATCAAGTATATAGAAACAAACTTTATGAAGCGACAAAAAGAGCTGGTAGTAAAGTAGCTCCCAAAACAACTTTTATAATTCAGGTCCACCGTCCATCAATGTTATGGTATTGCTTTGTCTGTCGTTTTTTTCCAACAGTCAATTCTTTTACTGTTCATCAATATTTCCTCCATCAACATCTTTCTAACCGTTAGTTGGAATAAAAGGAAAAGAGGAATGGAAAGATTGCTGTTGTTGTTTCTATCGAAGAAGGAGATCTAGAGAATGGCTTGTTGTGATGTGCTATTGGCTGTCGTTCATTCATTTTTTCCCTTATTCCTCCAAGTTTTCTATTTCAATTCAATTTTCTTCCTACTGCGGCTACGATATTTCTTGCGTAGGAGATATGCACTGCACATCTATTATGTACCATTCTTCATTATTACATTGTAACACTTCAGTAATTCAATTTACCTCATGCTGCTTTTGAATTTTCGATGTTGCTATATAATGTACATATTGTTCTCCATTCTTGTTTTTGCTCACAATTTGCATCCTTCTTTGCTTTGTTGTAAAAAGAATTTTTGTAAAGCTTCTTTCTTGAATATTTTAGGTTGTAAAAAGGTTACCTACTCTTTGACAAATTGGAGCAATAATATGTGTAGGCATTTTGTAAACTTTGAGCATTACACTGTTTCAATTATTAAACAGTAAATCTTAAATTCTGTCAATGAGTTTAGGTTGGGATTTTGGTCAAATGTAAACCATTGGAATCATTGGTTAGATGAGTGTTTAAAATTCGAATTGTTTCATTTGATAATGCCGATCTTTAATAATTACACTATGCCGGTTAGAGAAGGTTAAAACTGAAAACTTTACATTATTCAAAACCTTTTTCATGGATGGAACACATAAGCTTTATTTATTATTTTTTCATGCATTGGTTTTTTCATTAACAATGCAAATGTCTCGGGACATCGAACGGTTCTAAAGAAACGGCAAGCACGTACAGGTTTTATTTTGCGTACACCGGCCCAAGTAGCGGTACATGTACTATATTACCAGCATGAGTTACATGAAAAGCTGACATGGCAAATTCAAGATGCTGTGATCTACCAACAATAGTGAAACATGCCATGATTGTCATGTTAGTATAAATCGAATAAAATGCACTTGATTTTAGAGAGATTTTATCAACTTCATCTACTTTCAAAGCTACAATGTAGAAACATACCTATCTATAACAACACTGTGTTATATTGGCTACCTCGAATTCTATGATTACGTCCTTGCGTTTGTGATATTACTTCATAATGAAATAATAAAACCGAATGAGGCAAGGGCGACGAGCAAAACTTTCAGAATAGCTTTTACTTGTTATTCTAAAACCTTTCTATTGCCTATATGCAATAGTAGGAAACTTGGGGCATGGCAGTGCATGTTTGATGTACCAGAAATAGTTGCAAAGTTTATGACTATGGACCCCTAAAAAGGAAAAAAAAACGCTTGTTCCAGGCAGTAACAAAATATGCAAAAAGAAACTCTGAAATACAGAATAATGCATACATACTTAACAGTATATGGGTATTGTCTTTCACATTTGCCAACGTGCTGCACAAGTAAGCACTAGAAGCACAAGCAAACAATCTCTGAACCAATGTTTCATTCTGTCGTGAGTATACATGCACTCTTTGTGCATCGTTTCTCTCTGTTTTGGTGCTATCATAGTCTTTGTTGAGTTTTCCAAAATATACCGTAGTACATCATATCATAATATTAACTTATATCGCATAAAATATCATTTGAGAAAAATGAAGAATCTCTAATGTACGTGGAGTTGTGCAAAGAAAGAGCCAACAATCATAAAAATATTAAAAGCAGAATGAAACTCGAAAGCCTCTCTACCATATACAGACAGGGCGATATAACATCATCATCATCATCATGAACATCAAAGGCATATTACTTTTATGCTAAGCTAAGCAAAGCATACTGAGGACTGGACAAAATTACTCGGGGTTTGATTTGAGTCGTCGCCGAATTCGTATCGATCTCATGACGTCACCCTGTCTCCCTCTCTCTCTCTTTCCTTTCTCCATTTCTCCTCTGGATTGTTGTTGTTACATTCATGGTATCTGCTAACGGAGTTGTAGTGCGAAAGAATATTTGAGGGAATGCATAGCGTGACAGAGAGGAAGGGTGCTCCTTTGCTAACAGCTAGCTCCTGTTCAAGCTATCCTGTGTATGGCACACGGGAACTAACTCCGAGTTTCCAGCCACAAGCGCACTTTCACCCAACTTCTGGCTTTTAGTCTGACATTTTCGGGTGTGGATAGTTGAACACCGCCTTATCCGGAGAGAGGCACACATAATAATATGCAGTTGCTGTATAGCATTATTTGCAATAGTGGCCGTGATACAGTGGTTGGATTTTGTGGCAACGTTAATAAATGTTCCAAACAAAATAAAACTTTGCAAGATAAATCCAAAACTTACATTTAAAGTTTTCATCATTACAAATATATTTAAAAATCAAAAAGTATTTAAACTCATAAGCTTTTCAGCCAGCACCAATTATAATCTTTACGATAAAAAAATAAAATAAAAAACGCTTATTCAGCCTCTGCCTCATATAACTACTACGAATGTGGTGGTTTTAGTTTTTAGTTTGTGAATTTGAATTTGCACTGGTGACAGGATGGTCACTGAAAGCTCTCAATCGGTAAGCAATATCGATTTTCCTTGTAAAATTTACATTTCAAAAATTGTAATTACATATTTTTAACCACCGAATTCGCTTCGATTGGGGTTCTAAATCCAATTCATAATGGGAAAGTTCCAAAGTATTACGTGCATGCATTTCCTTTACGATAATGTTTGTGGTATCTTTCTTTCAATTGACAACAAAATATAGAAGGTACAGAGTGGCTTCATGTTGTATCATGGTCAAATTGAAGTACTGAAATACAAACGCCTTCCGAACAAATGGAAGCTTTTATTATTGTCTTGTAAAGAACTTGGCCATTTGTTGTTTGCCAAAGAAAGCATAAACAGAATAGCTTTATTCTTGGCCTTCTTCTCCACAAAAAGAAATCATAAATGCAAAGACAGACACTGTCTGTCCACCTACAGTATATTATTGTGAGCAAAAACGAAGCACCTTCTTGGCCACGCTTCTTTTAAGCAGTACATATAAGCTTTCATGTGAGGATTTTTGTATGAAGAAGAAAAATGCTATTAGCAAACCAAACGCCGTGGTAAGTTGGAAGGATAAGTTTGGCAATGATCAAAGAAATATTGTAAGCATAGAATTTATCCAACCAGACAAGCTAAGTTCTTGAAGTCTGAAGTTTATGTTATGGCCGCTTTTGGCTACTAAAAAACAGCACAGCAAACATCACCATTAAACCGTACCATGCTAGAGCACCAAGGAGAGAAGAAGAAAAAGCCAAAGTGGCAAAGCAGAGAGCAATCTTCTTCCTCCTTCTCGCTGCTCTAATGGGTTGCTCTGTTCCTTATCGTTGTGTTAAAAAACTCGTATGAAGCGGTAGTGGAGGCAGTGTAAGCAAGTAAAGCAGTAGTAAAACTCTGCTGCAAACTTTCTCTGCATTGTATCGATCGCTGTAAACATTTCTATCTTCCTTTCTCTTTTTATATTCGTGGGTTGAATACACACAAGAGGAAATGAACAGGTATACACATACCAGCGATAAGTATAAAGTATGCACATATACAGTATGAACATACATATTATATGTACGGAAAGCCATACTACTGATACTTTATCTATATAATATGCATGCATTCTCAAACAATACGATCGGTTAGGTAGACATTTTCTTTTGTGTACATTGGGTTCTCTGTGCATAGTGCCCATTCCATTTCCACAATGTAAATCAACTCTACTTTCACTACTACCTCTTAAGGTTTGGCCCATTGCTATAATAATAGTCATTGCAATGCATGTATCTGTGTACACTTTGGTGGTTTCTTTTTTTTTTCTACAACATGTATATTTATTGTTGTATTATTACTAGTAGCTGTTATGTGTCCAATATGTACACACACATTTCATTCGCTCGGAATGTGAATGGACTAAGCTTATCGCATTATAGAAACTTAGCTGCTTGTACCTCTCACCTGGAAAATGTATTATTATTGTTGAGTTGAAGCCGCGTCAGCATAACAAAAACATGATTCCATGTTACACTTTGGTAAGTGAATACACTGTGCATATTCATATTCTCATTATTGTTATGAGCAGGGAAAGGGGGAGATATCTGTCCGTACGATCAGAATTCCTCAATTTGTATCATAGTCTACCTCGGACCGACAAAACTCTTTCTTTCTTTTTACACTTTCTACACTTTTACAACTTCTTCCGAAAACTCTCCAGAGTTTTTCGTACTTACTTTTGCTCAGCAGTCAAAAATAATACTTTGTGAACACAAAGGACTTGACGGAAGGAAAGAACAGCTTCTACCAAAAAAAAACCTACGAAGGCAACATCAGCTTTCATTGTTTGATGAATGTCTATGATCTACTTTTCTTCTTTTTCGGCAGTCGACGCGCTGCAGATTCACATCAGTGCTTAATATATATTTTTCCCTGGTGTGCTCACCTATTCATAATATACCACACAAACGTCGACCGCCATAATATCTCTAGTCCCCAGCATGAGCAGGAATCTTCTTAAATCTACGTATTCGTGTTTTTTAATAATGCTACACGAGCCAATAACTTGCTAACCCAAAGGTTTTTATTGCTGGTTGCAGTGGTTGTACCAGTACAAGCAAAAAAGTTGCTCCCTAATGATGTTGCTGCAGCTTCTTACGCTTTGTTCCTTATATAGTGATATTAAAGTTTTGGACAGGCCAACGTATGATATTTCTAAGTACGTAAGATGTTTTCCAAGTTATAATATGGCAGAGTCATTAAAAGGGAAAAGTAAGTTGATGTTGTCTCTCTTTTGTGTTGATCTTTTCCTTCTGGCAGAACAGGTAGCATTTTAGAATGCAGCAAGAAAGAAATAGATAGCCAACGAACATTCACTGCGTTATTTTTAAGCATGGAACTGAACTAACGTGTATTAAAATGTATAGCACGTATCATTACTAGGTTTGCGGCTCCAAGACGAAAGTTTCTCTTGAGGAACGTTTGTATAATATGTATTAACGACCGTGAGGTCACGAAAAACTTGAGACGCCACGCTACCAAGTTGAGAAAGATGATAATGATGATAAAATGCCGACGCGAAGGAGGGCAGGTACACAAAACGTGCACTATAGTACATGGATTCTGTGTTTGCAGTCATTTATGAGAGCATGTTTGATTTTTGTTATCAAATTTCCTGCTTTGACTTAAGAAATACTTGTTGTTAAGTCAAAGTCTACGAGAGGAAAGGTAGTTTTTGGGGAGAATGGCAAATGGCAATTGATTGGGAATAAGTAGTGGTCACAAAATTTTATGGAAATTGCGTACCAGACTCACATTTTGATTCTACGTTACTAGAAAATATTTTGGTCATTGGAACACCTACAGTGATTTTTGGGTTGCATACAAATAAACAAAATTGCGACGATAGTAAAAGTAAATGTAGTAGTGTAGCATTTTCGATGAATCAGTGTTCCTTTGCAGTAGTAGATTTTAAGCAGGTCTAAAAATGTGCCGTCTTTGAGCAGATGTTCAAGTAGTTCTTTTTACATGTTTTCGTTCCCCATTTTTGTCTGGTTGATTGATCACCTCGCCCTGAGGATGACAGCAATTCGACTAGATTGGAGTCAGCATCTGCGGCTACCAGTGTGATGTTTAGAAATGTTAACCAAATAATGTTGTTTCTGATCCAATCACATTTATAGACACTACACTGGTTCAGTTGTCATAACTGATGAATGACTTTCCCGAAAACACGTATCATCACATAAGTAAAGTCATACGTGTCATCACCGAAGGTGAAAAATTGAATGTATCAATTCTTTCATAACTAAAGGCAAATTGAGATGCAAGATTAAAGTACTTATTCATGTGGTCAATAGAGTACTATGTACTAAATATTGTATTGTTACCACACTGCGCTCAAAGAAAGTCTATGGTATGCCGGTCAATTAAAAATCTTATCCCAATGCTTTATTCACAAAAAACGGGCTAAATACTTACTTTACATCAAGGATGTCTCGTCCAAGATTCATAGTACGCATCATTCGTAAACCTATGCGTGTTCGTTTGTGATTAATAAGGGTGACATCAAACACTCTTTGCTTTTTTACGGTTTGACTGCTTTTACAGCTCACAACGGGCATGATAGAAAAGCTGTAATAATAATATTTACAATTAGTCATCCAATAATATATTTCCATGATGCGACATTTTATGATTTCCATGTTTCAATCCATAATAATTATGGTGTGGGTGACACATCAAGTTTTTTTCATTTCGTTTGGACTTAAATTATATCTTCCCCGCTTTATATAATGCATAATGATAATCATTATAATTTTCTAATCTGCCATACCAGATTCGGTTAGGGTAGGGTAGAATCCTAGAGTCAACTAGAGAATTACGTGCGCGTGGATCGTATTATGTCAGTCAGTTTTTGTGCACACGGAGTGTAGTCGATTATGCTTTTGCATCAATCCTAAGGGACAATTTGCTTGGGGTCGCTTCTAGTTGTAGCTTGGTATATACAGATGCAAACATATCTGCTGGATACTATGAACAGTCACAATAAACCCGAGTCCACAAATGCAAGGGTGTAATTGGGGAAAACAGAATGAATCCGGAAAAAGATGTACATAAACATGAAAAAGGGTCTTTTATTCCAGTGCCATCATTATTATCATGGGACAAAAGAACTCACTCAACATTTCCATTCACTTCAAAATGCCTGCCTTTCTCTGAATCATGCAGCATTTTTTTCATATTATTTAGTTAGAATGACATGGACGCAGAACGAGGATAGTTCCATTCAGATGGTATGCATTCTCCAACACATACATAATAATAAATAATTCAACAGTAGGATGACGAGTCTTCTTTGCTTCGGTTTGCTGTAATAACACAGAATTGACATACATGAAAGTAAATAAGCATAATATTCTTTCTGACCGAGTTGGTTTACTTCGCTTACTTTTCAAAAAGCCATAAGGCCGAATAAAGAGAAAGCTCATACAGAATTGTGTATAATGTACCTAGCAAATAAAGTTTAAAATGCCTGCTCACTTCGACTACGCGCTTTGAGTAGAAGTTTACAAAATTTTGATT
>JAQIXW010002791.1:0-14518 GCA_034700685.1 Willowsia buskii | reverse complement strand
TCCCATATGTAATTTGTGTCAGAGAGAAAGAAGGACAAACCCACATACAACATATCAACTCTGTGTTACACGAAACAGCAATAATTATTGTCAAAAATGCTTTCCACTACCCAATAAAATTGTTGGAAAGAAAATGTATGTATCATTTAAAGCAGCTGCTGTTTCTGCCGTTCCCAGCTTTAAAAAGACATAACCGTTGTCTTCATGATCCTTTACTATTATTGCACCACCATGCAATACATTTCTTCAAAAGAAATGAAGGAATGTTCAAGAACTTTGAGTGCAAACAAGAACAGACTTTCGTTTCGTTCATACAAACCTTTTTCCTTTCAAAGTAGCAAGGAAACTTTTTATGTGTCGACTGACAACCCATAAGACGACCAAATATATAGTACAGGGCACCGTATATTGATACTATTATGAACCTTTTTGCCCACCATATAAAGTGCATGACAAATATAATATGTGCATATAACAGTATATTTCAGTTGAATCGCGTGAAATGATAACGCTAAATATATGAATTGGACCTCTAACTGGGTATATGTGCATATCCGTAAAAGTAATATTAATATAGATACATCTGCTTGCTAGTCCCGACATTATCCCATTCCACATCCTTTCCCAAGAACAGCATCGAGCCAGAATATACATCTTTTCTTGGGAGGAATGCATGGCGTACCCATATAAGAGATCGTAGACCCAAAAAAAAACTCTTCACATCGCAACAACAGAGGAGCAGAAGCAAGAGAGAGGTAGAGAGAAGGGAAGCAAGGAAAAAAGAAAGACGCAAGGGTAGTTCAAGGGCAGAAACATTTATTGATTTAAGCTTTCACGCCAAGCCAAGTAGTTGTAGTAGTACAAGTACAACAAACGAGTCCACCACTAGCACCACTGCACCAGCATCCTTCATCTCTCTTCCTTCCTTTTAGAATGTTTCACGAGGTATTCCATTCCAACCAAGGTTTAACATAGAAGCCTTTCTATGTTAAGCCTTGATTCCAACATACCACCCAATTCCTAATCGTCTTTACCAAGAACTCGTAATATCATCGCCCTGACTCCAAAACTTTTTTTTTGCAGCAGCATAATAATTTTTCTCTTCTATCCTTTCATGCATCACACCCCGGCAAAAAAATCAACTGACATTAGCACATTCGCATGTAATCATAAAATCTGCACGTTTCATGTTCTTTTACAATTTTCATTATTATTGTCCATTATTATTACGATGGCACGGCTTCTACCGTCAACAAAATCATTTTTTATTCGTTTTTCTTCACTTCCACATTTCTATTACATCATCATCTTCCGCGTCTCTGCTGAAGCATATACGAGTTGCGGCTCTTAAAGTATGTGAACAAAAGCTGTTAAACGTGTAATTGTAAAGAGATTTTAACTCAACAGAAACATTTTTAACGTTGTCTCTTAAACAACGTGATTTTATTATTATTAAATTTACAAGACTTTTTAAAAGCCATCTGCTTATTTTTTTTTGCTAAAATACATTATCCTCCTCCCGACGCTCTTGTCGCCACTGAAATAACGTTTTTCTCGAATGAAAGACTGAGTGAATGCAAACGTTCAAGTAATTATACGAGTGTGTGTGGGTGGGTGGTCCTAATTTCAGAAAGAAGCAACTAGAAGCTTTGCAACTTGCAAAATAAATGTTTTCTTCATAAAATTCATTTTGTACGATTCCCTGTAACAATTTGTGATCTCATCTCTCAGTGAAACAAGAAATGCACAGAGATAACTTAATCCATGTATTTTACTACAGCGTACAGCTTTTTTTATGCACTCACTACTGCGACTTTACGCTGTTTAAAAAAGAACAGCCAAGACTGCGTATGTGCGAACGAAAACACCACAAAACGAGAGAATCAATGAAAAATATAGACCGTTTAATGTATGAAGGAAATGATGACATGACAACTATAAAATGTGAATAGTGAGACAGAAGCGCTCTTCGTTCAAAGAAGAACGCGTTGTGTGCGATGCACGTTATGGCAGTATCTTCATCATATGCCGGTAAGTTTAGTCGGCAAAACAACACAAAATTGCACATTTATTACCTATACGTAAATATTATGTATTTTATCAACAACAACAAAAAGCGTACGAAAGACTATATAGCGTTTTAAGAATGATAAACAACAGCGAACAAACCGGCAATTGGTTTGCCTGACTTCACACACGTTCACGTGCAAACAAGCATGAGCCGGCTGAACCAATACCAAAATATACAATTATAGTTGGTGCTATTGCTATTGTTGGTGAGTGATAGATGAAAAACGAGTTTTCTTCATAGAGAATAGCAATAAGAGTGCGGTGCAAAAAACGCGAGAATGCGAATGGGATAATGGAGTTTTAATATGCAATATACATAAATACTACGACGTTTCAAAAGCTTGTGTGTAGCTAATGTGGTGGTAATGTGAATGTAGGTTAATTAGTTTATAATTTTCTTTACTTTCTTGCATCCACTTCTTATATACTTTTTTTGTAAAGAGGCGTCCTATTGCCATGTATTTTGCTGTTGTTGTTGCCGCCAACATTGCCGGCCGGCTATACATTTTTTTGTTACATGGTGGATAAAAAACTGCCAAGACGACAGCTGTTACCTAAAGTGCTATTGGGTTTTCTTAATTTTTTTTTGTTCTTTTTGCTCACCTAAAAATTATTTTAGGTCACCTATAATCATCGTTTCTACCATAAATGATTCTCTTAAGGCTTTTACGAATTCATACTATGCAGTTTAAAATGGCTGGATTTGCAATTTTCGCAATATGGCAAGCGTGGCAAAAAATCCCTGAACTAAATACACCGTGTGTCTTTTCTTGGGCTGACACGGCACCGGAATAAGTTTCCGTTTTGCGACGCTGCCGGTTCAGTTTCCTGTTTATGATGTAAGAAAACGAAAAATGAACAATATTGTGTTTCTTTATGTGTGAGCTGAGCCAAATCCTTCCAGAAATACATAGCACAAAGGTGGAGCTGAACATCACTTCTTGAAAAAGCTCATCAAAATCATCATAAAAAATGACAGCAATTATGAGGGAATAATAAGTGGTTTTCGTTAGGAAGTCGCAAGTCCTTCCTTGAGTGGATTACTCATAGAAAATGTAATAGGTAAGCGTAATAGGCATAGTGAACTGTCATGTCAGGAACTGAAGTTGGAAACAGCATAACGTACAATTGTGATATTGCTTATTTATAACCAAGTGGTTTTCCTACTGAATTGCGTGAATCAGCACCATATGTTCAAATTGAAAGAAAAGAGATGATGAAGATGAAAAAAGGGTTGAAATCGCTGGTTGAAAAAGTGACCAGCTGGCACTCACGATCATCATATAAGCATCATCAGAACACCATCGAATCTTTACACAAAGAGTATTGAACATGCTTGTTAGCATGGCTTGGTTGTATAAAAGAGGTAGATATCAAGGCGAGATAAAATAATGATGATTCCTTTTCTTTCCTT
The DNA here is from genome assembly GCA_034700685.1 of Willowsia buskii. NCBI lineage: Eukaryota > Metazoa > Arthropoda > Collembola > Entomobryomorpha > Entomobryidae > Willowsia > Willowsia buskii. Next base: position 11,034 of record JAQIXW010002791.1, on the reverse strand, counting down.
TTCTTCAGACAGACCAAAATTACGTAATTAGCATGCCACGCGTTAACCACCTGTTCTCCCTATATCTACCCGTCTGTTTCACTATCGTTTGAACCATTCTATGACAGGGAAAGTAGAATTAAATTTATTTTTTAATATTGTTGTGGCGGTTGTAAAGTTGTTTTCAACGTTAATGCTTTATTTCTTATCAACTATTTAGTATCACAGCGTGGTGCGCCATATTGTGGAGCTGATGAACGAAGGTATGATTTTTCAACGACCAAAACTGATCGATCTAGACCACCTAACCGTGATTCACAACCAAAGCCAGAAGGTTTACGAGTTTTACGACTCACAACCACTGGGTGAATATCGTTGGCGCGCAAACCAAGGCAACTGTGCTGTGTGCTGCAGTTCAGTGTTGCTGCTGCTGGTGTAAAAATGGCTAATGGAACCTGACACAATATTGTCGCTATTGCCAACACTAACCCAACGGTCAAAACTATTTGATAATGTCTTGCTCAATGCATTTGTCATAATTCTTAATGGGTGGTACATATTAACCGAAAAGGTCAGTTGATAACCTCACTCTAATGAAAACCCTCTAGTTCTGTATGAGACATCATGAGATAGCAATGCCGATAATTGACCGACGATTCCAATAAACATAGCATACAAGGTCTGAAAATGAATAACGCAGGTGCAGCAACGCAACAGTAGATGACCCAAAACAAGCAAACTCATAATTACTTAAGTAGTGACTTCTTTGCTTTCTCGTCTAAATAAACTGATATTTTGTTAATTGGTAGGAACCTAATCGCTATGTACTACAGCATCATGTTCATGTCACCAAGTGTAAGTATAGTACATAATCTGTAATTTGTTGCTAACGTGATGATAGCATTTACCAATGCATGTGAAAGTGTCTCCATGTATCTGACACAAAAGCCGGGTGTTAACACAGCTGCAACGATGTCGGTTTTTATTATTTATGGCTGCCAACATAATATCCGTAATTATTTGCACAAAACGTGTACAACAATGCATTGTCATTGTTACAAAGAAGCATGTACATATTGCCATATTAGTAATACTGGACATTTTGATAGAAGTTTTTAACTGTCACTTTTCTGCGATTATTTACTGCTCTTCCACGAATTGCAAGTTGCAGCAATTGTTTCCTCTTGCCCTCAAAGCCAGATGAAACCAGTCTTTTCCTTTTACTACCTACCTGTGAAAAGGCCAGGTGCAACTTTCCTTCTCTGCACTGCAACAACGTTTTCGTGAGCGTATGCTCCAGTAAATGTGTATGCCATTCTGTCCGTGGCCGTGGTATAACAAGGTGCATTTTTACTGCTTTTCTTTTTAAATTACACGTTGAGTCAAAACTTCATGAAGGAGGCATACACGCCACGGGAAAAACCTTGACTCGACCAAGCACGCTACTACTACTACTACGCCGAACATGATGAAATATACTACATAATGTTATCGTTATCATCAATTATAACCCTTTGTTTTCGCTTGCCGTATACATAGACGAATCCACCTTTACTCCGTTCACCAGACTCACTAGAATCCGTAACATAACATGACGTGACGGACGACCACATGTTCTCCATAATATCCGTTCCAATTTTCGTTAGTCATCAAATGAACGCAAAGTTTTTTTCCTGAATATTCATAAAAGTTTCCAGTAGTATGTACACAATTACAAATTAGGAGCAGAGCTAAGATGGTTTCAAGAGAAATACATACAGTAAAAACGGAGTGGCTGGCAGACACCGTGCCGGCCGGTACTTGGGGATTCTAAAGAGAAAACACACAGGACAGGTGTTCTTTCTGTTGCACTGCTACTACCTATTTTAATTTAAAATTCTTACTCCTACCGAGACTGATCATGTCAGATGCGCATTGCCGATGTGCTGACAGGAAACGAGGAATCAGGGGGAAGTGAGACGAAGCAGGTACCTGCGTAGATCGAATCTGTGATCGGTTTCTTAATTTTGTAAGCTTTGTCATAAAAGTTCAGCACCAAAAACAGTTAAACCTAGTCGACAGGAAATTCGAAGATTTTTATATTTATTTAGGCATTACGGTCCATTCCGGTTAGCTTATATGACTCACCCGACATTCGATTCACCTTTCATTGCTTGAAATCTTTCTTTTACATAGCAAGTTTAATCTGGTAGATTATATGGATTATTACATCATTCCCTTAAATACCTAAATACTAGCCCAGGCAGACATCAACGGAAGTTATAATCTTATCATGCATTGTGGAAAGGTACTCAATACACATAGAGGTTGTGTCTATTTGTGGCGTGACTAGTTCAAACATATGACCAATGTATATTGTAAATAATCATTGTCATCATGATCAGTTCATGTTTGTAAAGGTAATACTTTACATGATTTCCTGCGTTTTTTGTGTGTTTTTTCCATGTTGTGTTGGAATGATTATTTACCAATAATGATGTAATAGCACTTGTGTGGAAAAATAGACAGTGCCCAATCTATGTTTATTTTGTGGACCCTTCCCTTTCTCAAAGTCTAATGACTTCTCTCTCACTCTCTGCCTTTCTGATGTTGCCTAACCTATCTCAAAACCAACATTTAAATAATAATATGCAGCATACGATACATTTTGTAAAAAAGGGGAATTGAAACACACAAAGGAGAGCAAACTCCACATGAATAAAGTATCTAGAGTCTTCTTTTTATCTTCATTTTTTTCCTCCAAGAATTTTTTCCTTGGCCGAGTAATTATTAAACAAATATGTAAAAAAAAATGACAAAAATAGTTGGAAAAGCATCCCACACAACATACAACACATCGTCATATAAGACATTTCACATGCAGCACTACACCAGTTCTCGTGGGACCTTTTGTAACCCGCTTCATCTTATCATTCATATAAATCTTTACAGTATCCTTTTAACCTCACTGAAACAATCTTTCAGAATAGTTCTTTAATCAAGCGAAAAAAAGTCATAAAGTTAAAGACAGTGTCTCCATATTTTTTTTACCACCGACCATGTGTTAGGATACATAAATAGTGATGCACTTTCACAAACAACATTACACATAAGTCACATTTTTCGTGCATGCTCATTAAGTCGTTCACATAGCTCATTTTCATGAAAATATAAAGTTCATCTGATTTTTACAGACACTCGGGAAAAGTCAGAGGTCATGCTAAACTTAATATATTTTCCCTTTTTATCATTTCTGAGGAAAGATGAACTATGCAGATGCAGAAAGCATTTTTTTAGGCCAGCAACAGCAACTACCTTAATAAAATAAGGGTAGTAACAAGTGGAGGAAAAATCATGAGCAGCTGATGATAGCCGTATAAACGAAGTAAACGACTAAAAATGACACGTTATATTATTACATCAGCGTTAATCGAGTTCATCCTACACTAAAGAGGTCATCGATATCAAACATTACTTCATATCATCACCATCATCTCACCCAAAACCCATGAACTCATTGGCTAAAAAACTTGTCCGGCAAACACAATTATAAGATGTTTAGTAATTTTTTACATCAAAATTAATAAAACTGTCATGATTATAATAATCAGACTGGTTGATTATAATAATTTATTTTATGACAATATCAAGTGTTTCCAGTTTCCAACGCATGTTATGTTTTTCTATGATTAGTCGATGGTTACTACACCTTTATTACTTTTGACTTGACGTCTTTTAGTCCCATTTCACAATCATGCCATGCAAACGGATCAGTCCAACCTGCTATACATACATGCGTTACAATTGTTTCATGGGGATTTTGGCAAGTGAACATTTTGCAGATGTGGAAAGTGCATTAAATTCGTCCAGCCGCATAAATGAGTTATTATTAGGTTAGGTTCAGAATTTCATGAAACAAGCATGATACTGCCATATACATAACATGACAAGATGACATTGCCAAAAAACGTGAAACAAAGTAGTCACCTAACACTTCATTTTTAACATTTTCATACTATAATCCCCGCCATGTTTATTTTAACCCTAATGAACTCTGGAAATACAAAGTGCTTACATTCTATCATGATGAGATGATCATGATCAGATGACGGATTCGCTCATTTTTTTAAAAAAAAGAAAGACACTTTTAATTGCTCAGCCACCCAGCAACAACACATAACTAGCATTCATGCTCCATACCTATTATCATGAAAAATAACATGTCATTTACATAAAATAGGTATTTATTTAATGTTCTTATTATCCTTATTTCCACCTACCGCACCTACATGAAGTTAAACAGTTTATCTGCCTGGGTGTGTGTCTGGTTGGATAGCTGATGAACTAAATAAAACATTTCAATTTTATTGCCTACTCTTCTCTGTCTGCCTGATATGTCTTCTCGTCCGAATGCTGACTTTACATGATTTCTATTACGGCTCATTGCTCAATATTTGTGATGTGATAACAAACAAAGTTTCGTTTAAGTGCAGTGCGTTTCTACAACATCAACTGTATGGATGAAGATGCACCCTGCATTATCATCATCATCAACATCACTGACATGACGATATGAATGCAAGTAGGTATACAATAAGCAATAACTGTTATCAATGTCTGATGACGCTGATCATCGGTAGATGCACATATAGGACACATATAGGGAAAGGCAAATAGCCACTCTGAAAATTACTTGACCCAGCCATCATAATCATAACGACAACATATTTATTTTCCAGACATTACGATTTATTTTCTGCCTACTTTGAAACTTTGTATCAAGCCTGATAAGTAATAAAATGTTGCAAAAAATGCATTTTATCGACTGATTACACACAAAGTATTCATCAAACCAACATAAACCAGACAACAATGTTTCAACTTTCAACCTAGACGGTCAAATTGAATACCTATATTGAAATATTTATTATTTTATGGAAAAATCTGCAAACTCTGCGTCTTTTGTAGATAAAAGTGTTCAGTCGGGTGAGTTTGGTGTAAACTGGAAAGAATACTACAAACACTTTATCGAGTACAAATATAGGTACAAAAAACAGCTCTACTTTTTTGCAACTGAGTGTGTAAATCAATCGGTCTGACATGCATGTATCATGATGATGATGACTGGTGACCAGCTAATTTTGAGCACATTGAACCGTAATGTATTTTATAAAGAAAGGCTGGCAAAAAATTATAAAATGCAGCTGCACGATGACGATGCTCTTACTGCTGCCTGTTGCTTTCATAATACCAGATATCAAATTCTTTTTGGACCTTTTATGCGAATTTGGTAGATGGATAGTTACAAGCAAAATATATTATTGACTACATATTTATATGTACGAATATTGTGTATCTGTTTGCTTTCGAATTTTGTTGTTCCTATTCCTATTTGAAAAGAGGTGACCCATCGTTGTCGTCAACCTAGCCACTAACTATAACCATCACACCACCACCACTCAATTCAAACTAACAAAACACTCTACTTTGTCGCTTACTAATCAACACCATTATCATCATCCTGATCTTCATCACTGTCAACCGTCGTCCTTTGTTTGTGCTAGGCAAAGTCAACAAACTTTACAGAAGCCTTTTGATCACACTCGATTAAAATTTCGCAATCTATCTGTTGCATAGTACGTTTGGCTTGAGCAGACATAATTATTGCCACCAAAAATGGAAAAGGATGACACGATGCAGAAGTGATCGTCACTTCATCAAATTCATCATTAAGTGCGTCGCAGAATACAGCAGACAAACACTACTCTACTCTACCACTACAGGCACATAGGACACCACCGACATGTTGAGGCAGTCCCTCAAAGAGCGATAAATAATTTCATTTCAGATGTTGAATTTTTACCACCAATATGCTGACCATGCCTCCACATCAAAATAGAGGAGGATCCTCGGTTTGACTGGCATTCATAATTACAGCATGTCACTGTCACAGTAACCACTTTTAACCTTGCCTTGCATAAAAACTATATGCACAGAAATAAGCCATGGCATCCTACATAATAACTAACTGGAATCAAAATAATATCTTAATGTGTTTCCATTTCTCCATCCCAACTTTAACAACGACTTGATAATGTTGAACTTAATTTCTTTGACAATTTTCCTTATTTGCTCCCTCCACCATCTAATTAATATGCAAATGGTCAACTTCACATGTATGAGTATAGAGAAACTAAAATGATTAGTAGGTAGCCAACTGCTAAAAAACTCAATTAATTCAACCCTAAAAAAAGTCGTAGGTCGCAAACGACGATGTCGACTAGCGAATCTGGACTTTTCATCAGAAACAACCTTCATCAACCCTATTATTATTAATTCCTTTATCAGCAATCAGAGTAATTAAAAGTATATTTCGCAAGACAGAATGGGACAAAGAACAAGATGATTCAAGAAGCCAGTAACTGGCTAACCTTATCAATCCATGTCACTTCGTCTGATCTGATCTGGCTAATCATCTCTCTTCAGCATCATGATTCATGATATGTAAAAAACACAAGGGCATCATGTAGTATACATTTTTATAAAACATTTTATTTGAATTCCCGATGTATTTACGTATTTATGTGCAATTTTTTCCACAAGAAATAATTTTGAAGCATGATGGTTTCATTAGAAAATGAACATGCATTACATGGTAAGTTTATGATTGAAATTCATCAAAAAATAATATCGTCATGCAAAACTTGGCTACTACTGCAATCACACAGCTGGTTTGGCTTTCTATTTTGTTCCAAGAATCATAATTTGTGTCAAGCGATGAGTCATAGGAGCTTGCTCCTTGCAATGATGCATGTTATGTTGTGCATGCGGTAGGTAGGTAACTAGTAACACAATTCTTCATGTACAAAAAAGTCACAACTTTACCACCACGTAACCCTTGCTTGCCGATTCATTCAGTTTTTTCTGCGATTCAAAGGCTTCATTAAGTAGCGGAAGGGGATCATTTTACAACGATCAATAAGCACGCTATATGCTATGCGATTGGTCAGTTGCGTTGCTCACTACCCTTCATATGATGTGTCTACATGTTGCCTTTTACACTTTGAAAAATATTTAAAACTTTGCGACAACAATAATACGTTACAGCCCAACTTTCATTTTCCCTAAACTTCAACTCAGATATCTATATTTATGCAACCGTTAAAACGTTCTAAAATTACAATCATCACATCACATTGCAAATGGTGATTTTTAACGCAACCATTCAAACATTCAACAACAATTAACGTTTTCTACATCAATTATTGTGCTTCTATGCAGACTAGCTACAGACAGATCACCCACAGTACATGATGGAATGTAAAAATAAAGTGCGGAGTGCTATTGTTATTATAAATTGTTCGTTATTACATGTTTCGCCAGACGAGACCACGTCCACGCACTGCAGCACGCGGGCGTATTATAAAATCGAGGTCAGTCAGTCGACTCTCCCTATTTGCCGCTGCAGCGCTCGGTTTCCGTTTTACTACTAGCTACCATAACAATGCATGACCTGCATGCATGCAACAACTTGCAGTATAAGTATAGCCAGTTCTTCATACATTGTACATAACATGTAGAAAGCCATCAAAGCGCTTTGGATTCCTGAAGCTTTCCAGTGATACCGCCTTATGAAATTCATGCGTGGATAAAAATCAATCATTTATGTTTATTCTTCTGGACAAATACCAACGCTAAAACACGTTATTATTCACTTGGAATGAAGAGATTTTTTTTGCTGCCAAACAATAGTAACGTTTATGCAGTTGTTACGAAAAGGGCTTTATGATAGATTTTTCCATTGATAATTGTTTTGTTCGAATGTAGACGACGACGAGGAAGAAGGCCCAAAATTGGAGAATTGAAAGAGGATTATGCGTACCTACCAAGAAAATATAATATATCTCATGTTCATGTGCTTTCCTACCTGCACAGCCCTTATCGCTATAATAATACAACAGAAGAAAAATGTTGAGTGCCGCTTCTGATTTCTGTAGAATTTAATATACCAAAATCATACATGCAAACATAGCATACAAGCATACTTGCCTTCCATTAATGGGAACTGGCAAGTTATTTTTTAGAAATAAAAAAATGTCAGGTACATGGTGCAGCTTACTTTGGCATTAAATTACATGACATGGGAAACAATGCGTGAGTTGGTAGTAGTACCCGTAACTTGCGTATGCGTAATCAATGGTGTACCCAAGAGGATTTTTTTCTTGTATTGTTTGGAAAAGTCTTAGAAAATGAAACGAAAGAAATAAGCAGCTAGAAATGCATCGCAACTCCATATACTACACCACACGGCTACGTGTCAGCCAGATGTTTTGATTCACTCTCGGTTAGTCTATTCGGTACTCTCGAAGACCATATATATATCATATCATACCATACCATAAAACTACGTAGACCACTCTACTGTAAGCCGTGTACCATATCGACGACGACCCTTTTTCTTGGAAGGCTATTTTCTAAAATTTCAACAACTCAGCCACCCAAAGAAAATGCTTCGAATGAGAGAAGAATAAAAGGGAATGAATTGAATAAATAGAGAAGAAAAGAGGAGGATGAACAAGACGGTGATGGCTTAGTACGCTACATCATGATAAGTAGGAAAGGTTTTTGCTTTACTTGAAAGACGAAAAAAATGTTACAAGAAGAATGAAAAGATTGACTGAAAAAAAAGGTTTTAGTGAAGTACTAGTTGCTTCCTTACTTCTTTTCTTTCGAAGAATTGCTTTCAACTCCCACAGCTTCAGCAGCTGAAAATTAAACACCATTTCTCCTTTCATTTTATTCCTCAATTCTTACTGCATACTTATTATTATTATTATCCAAGAAGACATGAATGTTATGCCAGCTTTGTAATTATCTATTATGTTGTTATGATGTTATGCTATTATGCACCTTTTACGACATTACATGGACTAGTCGTCGTTTCTACTTGGAGTTCTCTAGTGTGCATTTCCTTTCTGGTAGAAGTGAGCATCTTAAAAGGAGAGATGAGGCAAGGAAAAAGAAACCCTCCAGCAAAATTATGCACATCTTACAACTTACAACAACCCACGTTTTCTTCAAGAGAGTAGTGTGTGTGGATTGTGGAGGGAACCTTTTTTATTGTGTGTGACCCATTTCATTTGAAAAGAGAAACTGCAGCGAAGGATGATTGTATAATGGAGGACACAATGAATGAGCATGGACGGAGGAGGCCGCCGGTCATGCAAGTGGATAAATATTATATGATGTCCTTCATGGCGAAACGAAAATGATGATAAAAGAAGATTATTATGCTTATCCGCTTCTGTTTTTTGATGATGATGATGTCAACAGAATTGTGATATACGTATTCTCCCAATGCCTCTTAATTCCAATCGCAACTCCGCATACTATGTATTTTCTTTAAAAAAAATAATAAATGAGATCTTTACCTTGCTCAGCTTTTCCCCCTCATGATGCGGTAGCAGATTCCTCAATGACTGAAATCCAGCATTGATACTTTGCATCCGTCTCCTCTCATTTGAGTTGGCAATCTCCCGACGGAGTCGCTTCTCCTGATCCATCGCTTCTCGATCCCGCTCCGGTGCAATACCTCCACCACTACCACCGCCTCCACTCAGCTCCTCCGTGTCAGTGGTACTGAGTACCGGTACTGGCGGCATTGGGGCAAAGTCTTTCATCCTGACTGTCTTTTAAAACTTTTTTGTTCTTCACGTAAATTTAGTTTACAGTTTATAGCGAACAAACTAACAGAATGAACACCAAGTCGATTCTTTATGGTATTCACTCCACACTTGAAAATCCTTTCTTGCTCCAAAACCACAATTTTCCAATATTTCCAAGTACAAACAACAGTTATTCACTATATCCAGAACTTCTTTTCCAAGAAAAAGCTGACAAATCATCAGAAAATACTGTACTTGATTTTTGTTATTTATGCACTTCGTCAAACACAACAAAAAATCATATGATTTTTTTGACTGTCTCCTCACCAGTATTTATGTTCGGCCAACGACCACACTAAAAAACAAACGTGATTGGGTCCGCTTGTGATATATTACGCTCTCAGTGTGTGTATTGTTGTCTGTGTATTCGTGTGAATGACGATGATGATGATGATAATTGTACTAGAAGTATACCAGTTGTAGTATTTTTTTGTCTAGCTTGCTCCTACGATGATGATGATGACGAAGAAGAATGAGATGAGATTTAGTTCTCGTTTTTTTCTTCAGTAAGACGGAAAGTTACAGAGTGTGCTCCTCACTCTCTGAAGCCAAAACGCAAACTGAGGCTCGTCTGCAGTAGTGCAGTGCTTGTTTCATTCCTTACAATGATGACTGCTGCGCTGGCTGGCTGGTTGGTCTGGTTGTTGGTGTGATGATGATGCTCGCCTGCTGTTCCAATCTTCCAAATCCACAAAAAAAAAAGCTTCACTCCACTCTCGACTTGTATCATCATCGTCAACAACATCAGCAGCAGTCGAGTCGGTACTATTATTTTTCTACTTTTACTCACCCCATACATAGATAGGTATATAAAACATACGAGCATACATGCATACGTACTGCCACCACGCTAACCCTTTCTTTCAATTCTTTCTACTCTATAAACATTCTAGTCTGCTCTGCACTGTACGAAGGTGGTGGTACGGCATTTGAGAGAATTCATTGCACCAAACAACACAACAAAAGAGAAGAGAGAGAGAAGCGACAACGACGACGAAGCAGCAGAGAAGCTTGGGTTTGTTGAAGAATGAAGAAGGAGAAAAAAAGGCTAAAAAGCTTGCATGCATACATGTGCGACTATAAAAACTTCACATGTATGGAGGCCACGATGAAAAAAAAAATCTTGGCTGCGCATGCAGCTCATTTGAAACCCACAGGCTAAAAATTCATAAAATACAACATATACTAAAAACTCATGATATGGGGGTTTTCGATGTCGGAGATTTCAATTATGATGGTCTCGTGACCCGATGACCTCAGTTGACCCCGGGTTGAAGGGTCAAATATATAAAAATACGAGTTAGTTAGCTGAAACTTACGACATGGGGGTTTTCGATGTCGGAGATTTCAA
>JAQIXW010002790.1:0-14521 GCA_034700685.1 Willowsia buskii | reverse complement strand
ATGCTTGCAGACACATTAAAATTAAACCCGGATTTTATATTTCTTATGACAAAAAAGTAATAAAAAGTACAAATACTTTCACAATAAAATAAATAAAAGATATACCTACAGCCTACAAGTGTAATGTAAAGTATACACTTTGTTAAGTTTTGAACATCGCATGGCAAACTTTCTTTTTTAAAGGGACAGAATTAATATTTGCTGTCTACCTGGTATCAAATCTTAATAATTGTACTTAGACCGCTAAATATTATCAATGAAAATTTTAAAAAGTTGGCTAGTATTCGAACTTATCAAAAGTTCAACCTTATCAAAAAAAAACTTCAGATATGTAATTTTTTAAATTTTGACTCATAATTAAAATTTTATATCTTACCTAAAGCAACATTCGCATAGCTAATAGTAAGTACAAAATGCTCTAAAGTTAGTAAAATATCAAATGTAAATAGGTACATATAAAAATTACGATATTTTATTATTCGCAGTTTTTAGACCGGTAGGGCTCACACAAATTCCGGAGTCCACTCCTCAACACATAATTCATAAATAATTTGTCTTCTGCGCGGGTAAGCAACTTGCTGGCAAAAACGGGTCTAAAATTGATATGAAACAAGGCTTCATATATATTAGCAATCAAAATAATTGTCGACTGATTTAAAGCAATAATATGATTTTTATTAGTAAATGCTACTTACTCCAAGTTCATAACTCTCATTTTCCACACAACTTTACATTGCTTGAATCTTGTACAGTTCGGATTAATTGTACTTCCCAATGCCTGATGAAGACTTTCGATCTCTTGCCATAATTTTCTGATATCATCAAGCACTTGGTCAATTGTTACCGGGGGTTGTGCCGTTTTGTAGCTTTTAAACTGGATCAGGGACCTCCCACGTCGTTCCTTGTGCCCAGTTGCGGTGAAAGGTTGTAAGTGTTTTACACTGGGAGGCCGTAAGCTGATCGGTATAATAGGCAGAAAATTTTCCGCAGGGAAGTTTCTCCCTCCCATATTTCTGCCTCCATTCCCGCCAGCAGCACCGCCACCTGCAGCCCCACCACCTGCTGCGGTGCCGTTGCCAGTTCGATTTAGAGAGTTTTGCAGCATTAGTCCCAGGTACCTTTGAAAAATGATGGATACCTTCATGATTGATTTTACTACAGATAATTTATACTTCTTCAGCTTGAGAATGTGAACTCATGCTCATTATTACGTTAGAAATGCAAGGCCACCAAGAATGGTAAATGGGTCTAAGAATCCTCCGTAAGCTGGAAAAAATAGGTCAAAGTTATCACTGGACGCACAGTTACATTGGTTGCATAGTTCTATAATTATAAGGAGAACTTAAAACATCAGATTAGATTTACATGCATGACCATGGTTGTTATGTCCGTGACCATGTCCTCGTCCACCATGACCCGACGCGCTCATTATCATATCCATGTCAGCTGCATTTGGATCCATACTGTAATATTCATTTCCACTCATTTCCTCTGGAGCTCTCATGTCATACGAAACGTGACCGTACTGACTGCAGAAATTGCAAAAACGGTTGTTCTAACTATGTCGGCCTCGTAGTTTGTGAATTTGTGACAGTAAAATTTACTTACCCAGTTTGATCCAGCAAGGTATCATAATCCAAGGAGGATGGTCTCCCAACAGAAACAGTACTTTGTTGCATGAGTCGCAATTTACCCCCTCCTGGCTTCATTAATCGCTTCTTGAAAGATGAAAGATACAACTGTTGCTGCTTCCTATATCCTTTCCCACTCGCATCCGGCTCCTGATCACTTATCAGATCTGTTTCATCACCCGACCTCGATTGCACAACTTCCGGTGTTTTTCCTAACCGGAATTCTCCGTTTACCACTTTATGCAGAAACTTTTCAATTCCTCCTTGAGATTCTAGTAGAGATTTAATAAACTGCCAGCGAGGATCAAAATCTTGAGGTATTTTCATCGAATTCAAAACGAAAGGAGGCACTCCAATGTTCTCACTGTAGGGAATTAAACTGGACAAGAAGCCGTTGTATTTATCAGTTATGTAGCGTTTGAACGATGGCTCCAAGTGTCCCTTGATTTCCAACAGTTTTTGAAGAACGTCACGTTTGGGCATGACCATCGATGCCAAGGATTCAATTCCTTGCTTTGATGTTATCATCTTTCGCAGGGGTCCAGTGGTAAAGGAAAGTATGCTATCTACATTTTTGAAAATGCTTCCAAACGCTTCTTCCCTTTTGGAAGCTTGAACTGTTTCATTGTCAGAGGAAGGCTGTGTTTGCACCTCTGGATTCTCTGTTGTTTTAGTGGTCGTAGTAGTAGTATCATTGCTCACGCCTGATTGGCTACCATTTATGGGTTTCTCAATAAACTGAATATTTCCGTGGTCATTTAATCTGTCTCGCAAGTGTCTCAAGGTGGAGAGTTTCTGGCGTGCATACTCTTGCAAATGGGAGGATGTAGAATTGAAAAACTGTGAAGGTCTGAAAAGACTCCAAGTGAAACCTGTTCCACTGCTAGGAACCACAAGTAGGCACACTGTTAAAGTGAAAACAAGGGTGTATCTCGCTTTCCCTGACATGTTTTTGGATGACTAAAAACTACGAGTGCCAATATTAACAACTCACATAAAATTTTTTAAGATAATTTCAAAAACATGTTGTAAATCCGAATACAGAATTACGACTGGTCTGTCATCTGCCTATTTTTTCGGGCTTATTTCATTTTCCCTTTGTCGTTCTTTCGGCATGTAGTCATAATGCAGCAAAAGATGTGACAACAACTGAAAACCCTATTGACATTGAAACTCGCATTCCTCCAAGAGAATGGAGTAGATGAGGCCCCTCACTACTTACTGCATTTATTCATCTGCATCCTACATCACTTTTTTTTGTGAGACTTGATTGAAACACCCATGCTGGTAATCTTTAAATTGTCATCACTTACCATCAAGATTTTTAAAGTGTCTCAACATCATCAACATTTGTCATATAACATGTTACCCAATTAGATTTGGTCAAAGTCATTCAGTTTTTGAGACAATTTGAAAAGAAGAAATAGATGACAGTAGCAGCTGGGCTTTCAAATATAAATACTGAAATACCGTTAGGTTTCTGGCAACAAAGGAAATCTTCAAAGTTCCTGCCGTGCAAATAACTCTGTCATCATGCTTCAGTGTTCATCAATGAGGATGAGGACAACGATAAAAAAGTAATCCGAATGTTAGACAAAAAATGCATTATTTAAAAGCATTGTTTCGTACAATTATGTAGGTGTAGTAGGAGGATTCAAAGCAGGCACTATCAATAAAATGCATTTTAAAGTTGTATTACATGTTGCATTAGATAAGATAAATGCCTTCGAATTTAGTAAGCCGTACCGCCACGAGAGACTGTCATATAGTGAGTGTGAGAGAAGGATCAGTGCAGGCAGATTAAAATTGGTGAGCTAGATAAAGTAACTGCCATGCATTTAATGCAGACAATGTATTCTAATGAGTAATTGGATTAAAACTTTTTAACTTTTGCGAAGTAAACCGATTTCGTGCTCCATTATCATTCAACCAAGTGTATCAGTTGCAGTTGTTGTATGCATGGTAAATGGATGGTAAATGCATATTATTATTATTATGCAAGTAGTGATGAATCACGATTCAATGTCAAGAAAGGAAAATAAAATGCACGTAATGCGTTCTGTAATAAAATAAATAGGTTTAATTATAGTATTATTCTGAATTATTGTATAAATACAATATGATTTCTATCAGGATGCTTGTACTTTAGTAATCTCCGTTGCTAGTATACTTTTTGAAATCAAACAATATTAAGTTAGTCAGAGTTTTAGAGATATTTTGAGTTTGTCATTCCATTCTTCTCAGTCAATCGGACAAAATATTTTGCATGAATTATATGAAAAAGCATTAAACCGGTATACCTACTCATTACGAGAAAAACTGTCCTGTTTCCGTTGTCACCAAGAAGCATAGGTAATCAAATAAATAACTGCTTTGTGCTTTGTTATGAGCATTCGTTATAAATTTTCTTCGCAGTAGCCTCCAGCTACCAGTTCGTCACACTTTTTAGGGTTCCCCACGATTTGCGTCACCAATTCCTGAAGCTGATTCCCGTTTTCAATGAAGTTGCCAACAACCGACCTAAAATTAGAATTCACGAAATTATCTACCAGGAAATTAGGTGATATCGTTTACAATGCCGTGAGTCGCAAATTGTACAGGAATAATTGCTTACAGGAAAACACTACCCAAATTAGTTTTGAGTGATTTTTTTGCCAATGATGACGCCGCAAGGGTCTCACATGCCATTTTCCTAACACACTGATACTCCACAGGGTCCTTTTTGAACGCTTCGAACCACTGCTTCACCCCAATTTTGTCACTGAGATCCTTCATTGTTCTCGAATCATTGGTAATGCTATCAAACCACGTAGTATTCGCAATCCAATCCCCAATTTTCACCATGACTTCCGGTAGCTTCTCCGAGTCCAATCCTAAGGACACCGACGGTAAACTGAAACTTGTCGAGTCGTAGGATCTCCTCGCTGAAAACATATAAATGACACATGGGAAACCACAAATTAGCCAACATCATGTATCACATGTACGAATCGGGATTGTATACTTACAACTTCCACCCAACAGTTCATACATAAGGGCTCCAAATAATGCCGCAAAGGCTGCAACCGCTATTATTGTGTAAACATCATACGAACCTCCACTTCCACCATAAGATGATGGCCATCCCCAGCCCCACCCACCACCGCCTCCTCCTCCACCACCACCACCTTGTCGGGCGAGCACCATACTGCTTTCCATTCTCTCTCTGGTCCTCTCCTCCTGTGGATACGCCAACTCCACTTTCTTCCCTCGACTATGTGACAGGAAACTGGCTGCATTGCTGTTATGTTTGCTCACTTTTTGCGACATTGCTAGTTGCTTCTCAGAACTGTATCTTGGCTTGGCAGATCTTCCCAAAGAGTTTTGTTTCCATTGTTTCCACGAATACTCATCTCCTGTTGATGATGATGAACACAGGGCAGTTCCAAAAATGGAGAACACCACAAAAAATATGCACGACAGAGTCACTAACAAGTCATTTCGAATGTGTTGAACACACTTCCTTTTCCGCCCACTACTACACCAACTATTCATTTTGCTGCTACGTTTTTCAGTGGAAAAGATGTGCACAACAACTGATAAACAACTGATAAATATTTTTCGCAAAATCAATCTCTTTATGCGACTCTACATGCAACTCCAGATTGAGCATGTATTTGAACAAAAGGGATATCTGGTAATTTAGTTGTTGATTTTCATAACGAGTAGAGAGATGACTCGCTTTTTCCACTGTGAAAAGCTTTCGACAATCAATCCTGGCAGACGTAACGAATCGATGATTATGATCTCAAAGCCACGACAATCGATTCATTTTATACCTCCGACAGGTTCTTCAGTGATCATCAGACATGGTTGAAGGACTTTTTAGAAGAGGGAAGATATCGACAAAATATTTTTAAGTATATCGCGTCGTTGTCAGTTTCTACCTCAATTTCGTAGCAAAAGGAGGTATTAGAAGAAGGAAAAGGGTTTCAAGTTCAATACCAACCTATTCGAATGTCGAGTTGGCGAATAAAAGTGGTTAAAAAAGTATATATATATATATACGGGCTTATGCATAAGTGTATGACATGTTGGATTGCTGAAGCAGTATAGTGACACGTTTTTCAAACATCTTTTTGAGCCACTTGAGAAGAAAAAGCGTTTTAAGGCAAATATTATGAATCATCATTATCCATTGCGCATCGTCGATCAACCGAAACAGGAGTTGAGACGTGGTTAACTCTAATTCAAGCATTTTTAATGCATCCCTGAAATATACATACCAGCATGCCTCTCAATGTTTGTGCTTCCCTCATAATTGCAAAAAATGCTATAGATCTGATTTACACACATTTAACTTGATCACCTTATCATACGTTAAATCTAACACGATAATTTTGAAATAAATGTAATGACAATTCATTTGAAACTATCGTATGGGTCTTCATAGTGACAGCTGAAGAGCTACATTCATCCTAGTCCTGCCTAAATTTAAAATTATTAATCCTTATTTTTAGACTGTTCTCTAGCTTCTCTAGAACTAAATGTTTTAGCAGATATACATGTTTGATGCCAAGACTACTTTCTCAGGCTCTACATTTCATAAATTGCATTATGGGTTGTTCGGTTTTGCGGTTTTCAGCAGCAAGCGTCGAATCTGCTGCGTTTTGAAGAGCACGTCAAAAAAGTTGCAGTTATTTGAAATTCGACAAACATGCCAAAAATGTGAGTAACATGTAGGTATGTGGGATCATGTGTAATTGTAATACAGATGAAGAATGGAGGAACTATCGATTATCACCACCGTGTTTAAGCATGTACAAGTTTTTAAAAATACATTAGAATTATAGCAGATCTAGCACTTTCAATTATTTGAGGAACTTCGTTACTGACCCAAATCACGATGAAGCTAAAGCTACGAAACCTTCCCCTTTTTTTAAATCATGAACCATCTTCTGCAAACGCATTGATCATCATCGAAGACAGGAGTTGTAGCGATTGCATTATTGGAATGAAACCGTGAAATCTGTGGTTCCTCCAATGCGCTCATGTTCATGCTCTGATTTCATCATGTTTTCGACAACAACAATAAAGGTTGCCTAGTGAAAGTTGTTACTCTCGGGTTTAAACTGAACGATGCTGTATTTACATGGGCGCAACTCCCAATTGTTAATAACTCGAAATAATGAAAACTAAATGATGAATTATGTTTATGTGAATTTGTGGCTTGTATTTTCTTTGAAACTTTCGACAATAAGTGTCTTCCTCTGAAATTCTGAATGAAGGGCTCTTCTGTCGTGTCATGAATTGAGAAATAAATAAATATTGTGCTGTTTCGTTTCTACCTAACCCAAACTCTTGTTTCGTAGCCTTTAATTTCACTTAATGCTAAAAAAAATCGCGCTTATAGTTGTTCCTAACTGATTACAATGAAACATTTCTAAGACCATTTTTAATATACTATAATTAATTATACTAATTAACTAATTATTACATCAACCAAGAATATTATTGCTTAGGTATTAATTATAGGTAGATCAATAAAATCCCTTCAAACACGAGATAAAGGCGTCGCTGCTGGTTTGACTGAAATTACGATAATGTTGGTCAACGATTAATCCTAACAACTTCAATCAAATACCTGACAAAATCATTCTATATCATGATTTACGAGCTTTACGGCAGAACAAAAACAATTCAAACAAAAATGTACACTTTTCACCATCTTAACTCTAAAATGGATCATCATTTTACTAAAGTCAGTAGTATCTTGACAGAGATTCCACATTGCTACGACCATCTTGTATTTCATAATAAGATAAAGATAACCAATAGTTGAGTTGATAAACCAGTTCGGTTGAGCTCCTTATTCAATTGCCCCTTAATAAATACTTGGATTGTTTGGAGTTTGGATGTGAATGTTTGATGTCGCAAAAAGGCTTTGTTTCTTTTACATGACGCATTTTTCTGATATTGAAGCCGAAAGTTGCAACGCGTGAACACAGACCTCAGGAGAGAGCACAATGCCCCAGCTGTGATGATGTTGGTGTGCTCTTTTTGATTTAAACCTAACAAATGTAAATAGAAGTGAAAACAAATCCAATGTCGAAGTTAACTTACATTTGAAGCAGAGTGTTTTCGCATCGTTCTGAATCTGAAGTTCATTAGAACTAGCACATCAGGTAAATATTTAACTTTGCCCGTGTTGATTCTCAATTTCTCAATCAGCAAATTTACAAGAGGGTTTAAAAGTGAGCAGTTATCAGTCTATTTTGATTAATTTTGAAACTCGTTTACAGTTATTATGTATTGTCTTCTATGTACCGTCTAGAAAGTACCTTTTCTAAAAGCGAAAACCTTCTCAAATCGTTGTCTTGAGTAGTGTAAAGAAAATAACAAACAGTGAAGTGAGGGTTTACTACTAATTAGTTAACTGACTTGTTTCTCAATAAGCAGCCATCAAGCAAAATGCCGAAGCACTCGAATCTACCATTTCCTATTCAGTCGACAGCTGGGGCTGTTCCAGTGAGAAATGAAAAAGGTAAATATGAAGTGTTCAACTCATAAATTAAAGGGATTATTAAGGTTAATTTATACCATGTTTGTGGCGTAACGCCTTTGTAAAATAATATATAATTTGTCTTTTCAGGTCAGGTGTCTATGCAAAAAGTGAAAGTATCAAGGTACGTTTCGGGGAAAAGGCCAGAATATGCTCCTCGAAGTTCCAGTGACGATGAGTCAGAAGAAGAGGAATTCATTTCGAATCAACGGTTTAAACATGATGAGGACGAAGGCGAAGAGGAGGAGGATTCCGTAAGTGTTAAAAATTATGTCTACGTCATACGTGTAACGTCAAAATGTATTCTTACGGCATTCGTTTTTTGCTTTTAAAGTATGATAAGTAATTTATTTCGTAAATAATAATTGATTTTCAGGGAAGGGAGGATATGGTGGAGCAGGAAAAGTCGGATCCCCGATTGCGACGTCTTATGACAATGGAGTCTTCTTCGCGATCAAGAAGTCGAAGGTTGGTTTCCATATTGTAAATTTTTCTTCGTGCTCCTCATACCGCGCGTATATACATGAACAATCCTAATTTTGAATTTATTAACCTTAACAACAGAGTCGAGGAACCAGAAGTTCTTGATGAAGACAGAGAGGACAGTGATAATGACTACAGAGCGAGGCGCCATGAATCCGAATCTGAATCTGAGGAGGAAGAGTTAGACGAGAATGAGATGGAGCGACGAAGAGCTGAACTTCGTCGTCGTGCCCTAGAACGGAGGGAAGAGGAAGAGCTATTAACGAAGGAAGAAGAAAAGGAGCCTGAGAGTGAAGAAAGTGAATCGGAATATGACGAATACACAGGTAGGCAGGACGCAGTTTATGTTTTAGAATTTCGATTGACCAAGTCTCTTGCATATTCTCTAAATGCAGCATGTTAAAAACGTATTTTATTTCATTATAACAGATTCAGAAGAGGAAGCCCGTCCACGCTTAAAGCCTGTATTCGTACGGAAAGATGAGCGTGTTACGGTGAAAGACAAGGACAATGAAGATGTCACTTACAAACAAGTGGAAGAACAGCAACGCACGAAGCAAGAAGAGCGAAGAAAGGAGACTTTGAAGATTCTAGAAGATGAGATTCGAAAAGAACGTACTAAGGGTGGAAGTGAGGATGAAAGTGAAGCTACAATGCCGAAACTTACGGATGTAAATACTGACGAAGAAAATGAGGAAGCTGAATATGAAGCATGGAAAATTCGAGAGTTAAAACGCTTAAAGAAAGCACGAGATGAGAGAGAAGCGTAAGTATTACTATACTACGATTTATTCCAATTTATTAATTTTTATGCGGAAACCAAAGACTTTAATCGTTTTTTATTTCATTTTTTATGTAGGTATCGTAGAGAACAAGCAGAAATAGATAGACTGCATAGCATGACCGATGAAGAAAGACGTCTTGAGATGAAACTGAAACCTAAAACGTTGATTAACAAAGCTAGCAAAGGAAAATACAAATTTTTGCAGAAATATTATCACCGTGGAGTCTTCTTTCTGGTAAGACTTGCTATTCACTAAAAGATATTTGCAACAAACTCCTTATCAGGATTAGGTATGTTTTCGAAAACTATATATTTCTAATCCTTGGTTTTAGGACAAGGAAGATGATGTATTCACACGTGATTTCTCCCAACCTACTCTGGAGGATCATTTTGACAAAACGATTTTACCCAAAGTCATGCAGGTTAAAAATTTTGGGCGCAGTGGAAGAACGAAGTATACTCATTTGGTAGATCAAGACACTACGAATTTCGAATCAGCCTGGGTCTCGGAAACGGCGCAGAATTTGAAGTTTCATACTACTCAAGCCGCTGGTATTCGACAGGTCTTCCAGAAGCCCACATTCAAGAGACCTAAAGGAGATACTAATAAATGAGCTAACAACTAACTCTTTACGGTTATTCTAGACTAAATTGTGTACATTCTTCGAAACAAAACTGTCGCTTAATTCCTCTTTTACAAATTATACGTAATTTGTAATTTTAAGTATGTAGCTATAGAACACATGAATTTAATACGCTGTGTACATAAAGTATGTATGAATCTGATATTGGGTAAACACTAAAGCTCCTAGAGCCGATAGTTGAGTGTTCCGTTAATTAACGAAGTTATAGAGAGATCGCGCTATTGTTCGTGATATGTACGGTATTTATCAGTGCGAATTTATTTAAAAAATAAAAAGTTTTATTATTTTTTACGTTTACAGACTTAATATCGAAAATGGTTTTTAAATTTTAATATATAATCGGCTAATTTATCATCAGTTGGTTGTCATCACGCTTTCTATATCTGAAAACGCTTTAGTGCAAATCTCAGTGAACCCTTTTCCATCTGCGCCGCCTTTATTTGTGGCAGCTATACATCCTAATCCGGTGTCCCATATTTGATACCTGTATGACAAAAGAATTGTGAGGATCAGACAATTTCATATTGCAGGAAACTGTTTCACACATTTTAAAACTCTAGTTGTACATGTCATTTCATTCTATCTACTTACGCGATTCCAATTCCATCTTGAACGACAGGCCCAAAGGCTCCAACTCTTACAGCCGGACTTGCAAGTGTCGAGGTAGAGAGAATATTATAATTTATCATGGCATACGCTTCGTCTTTAAACAAATCATGTAGAGAGGCGCCTTGATTAGTTGCAATATACTTTAGTGCAAACAGATGTCTATCAAATCCTTGGCCTATTTAGAAGAAAAATGGGTTAAAAAAGTTTTCCTTCCGAAAACCACTGCACACTATTCAGAATTAAACAAAGTAAGAATCACTCGTACCCATTGCAGCATCTTTGGTTAACTGTCCATGTTTTTCTGAACATTTCTTGACTAATTGTTTTAATTGATTCTTATTACTTTCCCATCCAGGTTTCGACAACAGCGTGCTTACTTCCTACAATAATAAAAAGATAATAAAAGAATCTTTGAGACAAGAACTTTATGTTTGACAAATCATTACTGATTTAGGGATTCTGACCTTGGTAAAAGCTGTTGCTGGTCGAATAGCTTCGGTTCTGCCGTGCTTGAACGCAGAGGTACTACATGATTCGTAGGTTGTTACTGTTTTTGACGTTAACCTGTGGTAAGCCACTTGAAATCCCAACTGCATCAGGGAGTCAGGACTAATTCCCCATTTCTTGCAGGCCTTCTTCCCAAAACGTTCCAGAAGAAAAGGATTAATATCTAGTACATTAATTTGTGCTCGGAATCTTGTGGTTGCATCAGCAATTCCTTTTTTTGACTGGTCGTCGATTTCAAACTCTGTAAATTATTTGATTACGTAACGTTATTTCACTACTATCAACCTGCAACTCTGCAATTGACTCAAGTTTCGAAAAAAGCTTGTGTTATACATACCTAATTTGATGGGTTGTACTGCTGCTGTTACAGGACTTGCTCCATTTGACCATTTATGCTTCAAACTATCTTTGTGAATATCATTGAAAAATCTCATCACAGCTACACCATCTCCCCAAGCATGTTCAAAATTCACTCCAGCCCATCCATCTTTGGTAACGATTATATTGAAGGACTTGTCGAACCATCTAAAAAATTATGGGTTACCAAGAAAAGTGTAAAGACCTTTACGTGATTTGAATCAGTTGTACCGTATGAATTGAATTAGCTCACCTATTTGTTCCATCACCATGAAGATACTGTCTTGTCACTTTTAGTGGATCAGCTTCACCAAGCTCCTCCTCGTCTAGTGACATAACAAATATCGATGTATCCAATTCCTTGAACGATGCTTGATTTCTACTACTCGAGGTTACCATGTGATCTCTAATGACAGCCCATTTATCTCGATTTTCCGAGGTCATGACGCCAATCGGATTTTGTTGAACTGGACTTTGGTCCTTGATGATTGTGTCGAGAGCACCCATTAGAGAACTTACAGGAAGGATGTTGCCTGGAATGAAAGATTAAAGAATGAAATGATTAAATTGCATTTTCAAAGTTGATGATTATTTTTGCAATTCCCAATACACTACTAAGACACTAACCGTTTTTATCCAGCACGTCCACTCTGTAGATGTTACCTTTCCGCATCACTGTAATGTGGCGAATATCCCCACTTCCTTTAGTAAGTTCATCGATTCCTTTTTTAGGTACTCTCGTTGAGCGAAAAAGACTCGGATACTGAGACATATCCAAAGGGAAGGCCTAAAGTACCAATAATACCAAAAATTCAGATTATTACGTATAAGATTTCAAAATGTAGTTTTTATATGCACGAGTCGAAGAGTATTTTATCAAGCACTAGATTATTTGATTATTACAAACCTTAAATAGATAAGAGGCATATGTAGCGTAACGTGTAGGCATTAACTTCATAACTCTCCTGTAATTACTGTTATCTGATTTTGCAGGGTTCAAGTGAAACACTTCCGGTTCTAGAATCTCACTGTCAAGGGATTTCATAAATCTGCAAAAGAATCATACATTTTCAATCAATCATAAGTGTTTTTGGAATTTATCTTTTTTAATATTCCACTCATTTAAAAACTATTTAGTGCAAATAAAGAAATTGCTCTAGTGACCTTAGCGAAGAGACAAGTAAGTTTGTAGCCCTAACCAATTGTCTTCTATCCTTTGGCTGGTTCTTCATAACCTCATTGTCCTCGACGAACACCAACGCCGGGTTCACATTTATTGAAAGGGGTGTTCTGTCTTTCAAATACATCTCGAACCATGGGGCGCATATGTAGCTTGTATGCGAGAGACCCTTGTTTATTTGAAGCAACTCATTGTGAAGAGCTTGAAAAATAACGACACATTTAATTGTATTATTTAAACTTCCCTTATTTTTCGTTCTAACTTTTAAGTTTTATTTTAAATTACTAAAAATTAACTCACTGTTCCCAACCCC
Organism: Willowsia buskii; assembly: GCA_034700685.1. NCBI lineage: Eukaryota > Metazoa > Arthropoda > Collembola > Entomobryomorpha > Entomobryidae > Willowsia > Willowsia buskii. Next base: position 1,472 of record JAQIXW010002790.1, on the reverse strand, counting down.
TTTCTGGAAATCTGCAACAAGTTTTTCAGTCCTGGTGTACTGCTCTGTGCTCAGTAAAGGTCGCAATGCTTCAAGGTACCGCTGACATGTTAGTTCCAGTTTGGGGACTGGCAAAAGCGGTAAGGACTTTTGAAAAAAGTATGAAGGTAGTGGACCTCCGGGAAGGAATTGGTAGTCCTTCGACAAGTGATCTGGGGCTGCAGTTGAAGAGTGCCGGTGAGCAGTGGCGACACACGCATTGCAAATTTTTTTCACCCGGCTTGTCGGATTTAAAGAGAAGTTGATTGATAGAGCATGCCTATGAGCTAGTAAACTTTGACGCGCTTGTTGCATCATTTTTATACTTTAGCGTTTAAACAGTAATAACTCAAGGAAAAAGTTATTAATCAAGCTCTTTGTAATTAAGATTACGGTGTATATACGTAGGTGGCCTGCCACGTACACAATTATAACTAATATATAGATACTCTCTTGCAACTACACTTATAAAAGTAAGTCAGTAAGGGGCAAGGCTAGTTTGCAGTCTTTTAACCTGCTTGTTCTTGTAGAAAACTGTTGTTGTTCTAGGTTGATGTTTAAATGTCAAAGTCCATCAGCAGGCTCAGCCTCATCATCACTTTGTAAACACAAGACACCTATTTACTAGTTATCATCAAACCAACCAAGCCAATGCACTTGCTGCCACGCAGCTGACTACATGAAAATAACCTGCAGCATCTCTGCAGTAGCAGATTAGAGAGCGAGAAAGCGAGTGCTGCTGGGCATTTTATATTGAACAAGTAGGTGGATTATCCCGAAAAGACGAGAAGATAGCCTTCAAATTGAAAATATTATAATTGCTGAGTTGAACATAGATAAAATGATGAAGGTTCATTTACAAATGTAATGTTTTTGTAGCTTTGAAATAAATAAAAGCATATAAGCCATTTTGAGTGATTATGCATAGCTTTCATGAATATAATACTTGTATAATATGTATATAGTAGCTCTAAAAAGTTTAAATTATACTCAATATTTTAATTGTAGGAACGACAGGACAGTAAATGTAACGGATTATGACGACAGTCACGTGACATGACACAAGAAGTCAAGCCACCAAATAACAAAATACTTGTAGTACATTCCATTAGTTATAGTACTTAACAAGAAAACTTATATGAAGCATGAAAAGCCAATAAAAAATGTAACATAATAAGCAAACCACTATAGTAACTGGTAACCTCAATATGCACAGTTACCTACTGTAGCATCGTGATCATGGGGAAGGAAATCGACAGATTGAGGTGTCGTTTATAGGAAAATTATGCGTTTTTCAATCAGATTTTCATCGCTAGAATTAATACGTCATTGAAATATGCAAAAATTGCATTAGACTTAGAATTTGAAGGACTGCAAACTGCGATTCTGGAATACTTGTGCTTGGGACTTTGGACGGATTTATTTTTACCAATGCAATGTCATAAAGTGTATAA
>JAQIXW010002789.1:0-14521 GCA_034700685.1 Willowsia buskii | reverse complement strand
AACATAGACACACTTTTCCAAAATATTTCAGAATGACGGGTTGTAGTACGCAATAAAATATTCACCACACTCATCTTCTCCTCCAGCAGTGCAACATCTCCTCTGTGCACCGCAAAGGTTTATTGGTCGACACATTCATCACTATTTAGTGGGAAATTTTGTTAAAATGATTATGTTGTCACACAACAGTCGTGTTACCCTCATTAAAAGTGGGATACAGAATTTATATGCACAGAGAGTAAAAAACTTTTTTACAGTTGGAAAGAGTAAGTTTTCAGGTAAATGTGCACTTCTTATCCGTACGGAAAACAGATTTACATGTGACGTGACGTTTTGTTGGTTGAATCGGCTCTGGTTAGAAAACATATTGCTGAATGTAGAATAAATCGATTGAAATTATTTTAGAAAAATATTTCGACCTGACTGACATAATTTTATGAACAAATTTCTCATGCAGTGTGACAATCGTTTGCTGCAAAGTTAATGCTGAATCTTATAAGATGATGCCGGTAATGCGATTGGTGAATTGAAGTATTGCCAATTACAGTAGATGAGTCTAACAGAAACGTTATTTTGACTAGGAAAAAATCGTTATAATATTTCGCTACTTCTACATATTTGGGTAAAAAAGCTTATTCATAGTCTTCGCATACCTGATCCATTTTTTTCAACATGATTCTATCTTCTTCATCCTATCCATTTCATGCCCGGAGCTACATCAGCAACTTTAGCCGGGTATATGGCTGCGGATGCGTCTCTCTCATAAAAATCACATCTTGATGCGATTAAATTTTTTTGTTATCAAGCATATATTTAGGTGAGGAGGTAAGCAGTATAATCTCTTGTCTAGCTCATCATTTTCTTAACAGGTGAGACGACAAGCCTTCATAACTTGTGCAACGTTCCCCTACATAATTAAATTTGTTGCGTGTATCTTGCCAGAGAATCTTTTTATTTAATTCCTATGCATAATATTCTTTCATTGTAGAGGAAAATTTAATCTAAAATCCTTCATTTTCTCATTTTGTGAGTTTGAGTAGAAGGGTGAAAGTAAAGGAGAGATAGCGTAGGAGAAGATGGAGAAAAGCCTATGAGCTATTTAATTTTTTTCTACCAGAAAATTACATTTCTTACTTCCGCCTGTTAAGTGCATTTTATGTACATATTTATGGTACATGAAGCATGAGACAGTTTTAATATGACAAATGGCAATGATAACAACCCACGACAAAAATACAGACGCATGCACGTAAACAGGGCAACTCTGCAATAGTCATCGAGATTTTATGAAACAGACGTGTGATTTGTGTATTTCATTCATTCCTGAGAAAGTTCACGTATAAAGTTAATAGAGAAAAGACGGCAGATAAACATACAGGTTTAGATCCACACACCCCCAACAAATTCAGAGCCTCCTTGGGATGATGGGATGGCAGGAACGGTATTAAACGACGAGTTGTGTGATGCTGAGATTGAGCCACTTGAGACTTCCTACTTAATAACCCTTACACATCAACATTATTTGAATACTACACGAGGCGCATCTTTGAGCATCCAAAAGAAAGAGAAAAATATTCCATGCCTGGCAGACAGTCAGGGAGAGAGAAAGTAAAGTTAGGCGTTTGTTCATTTGTTAATATTATACACAAACGCCTTGACATGACATGCCTCGTTGTTGCTCTTCTTCTCTCCTTCTTCTCCCAAAAACATTTCCACTTTCCCTGTTATCATCCCATCATGACCATGATTATCATCAACATCAAGCAGAATTTAACTATGGCATAAGAGGGAAAAGGCTTCATAGTCAATATAAGTTGTTCTATCCATCATTATTATTACCCACCACACATTCTCCAGCGAATTCTCTAGCACAGGTAGTAGAGATTACGCAAGCTGCATATGTTCACTATACCGTGAGATGAGTCTCTTTCTTCTTGCCTTTTTTTTTACTTCAGGAGAATATAACTCTAGCGATGTGGATGGTGAAAACATTCAGTTCCCTTATAAAATTTGCGTCGACTCCCGGCTTATTCTCTTGCTACTGCACATGTTGGCTCATTCTTTACGTGCTTCATATTTACATGTATATTCATGTATCCATCCTTCCCAAAATTTGAATACTTTATAATTCTCTGACCTCCCACAGAGAAGTTGGCTCATTATTTACACACTTAATCTTGTAGCAACTATGAGAACAATCTCACCCTACACTCCCGCATGCATAATACATGGAATATTTCTCTTCTACTGGAGATTGTGTTAGATACAGCGATAAGATTTCGGTGAAAGTGAAAGCACTTAAGTTGTTGTGGCTGTATAGCTTTATAATTTCTGCTTTCCCTTGCAACCTACGCTGAGATTCTCTTGTAAGAAGTCTTTGACCCAGTAGATTTTTTGGCTGTTTACTCGAAAAAATCTGAAAGAGAGCATTTATTGATCTGTGGTCTAGTTCGCGTTATTTCAGCTTGATTGCGTTAATGTATGATTTACTTAGCATTGGTTGATACAACAACAAAGATAACAGGACTTTCTTGCTGTAGTTCTTTTTTCGCGGGAGAAAAGGATTGAATGAAGCATGCTTATTGGAGTGGGTTTCTGTCCTTTCATATTATAATATACCTTTCCCTGCCGACTGACAATGTCCTGCCATAAAAATCTGGATAGCGAGAAAGCACGATTATTAATTACATGGAAACATTTGGCAGATTCATTGGGACAGCTGCGTACTTCTAGCTGGCATCTGTTCAAAACATCTTGTACTGAATAGATAAAACACGCATCATGCATGTCTTCAACTTTCGTTGGATTCGCCAATAAAACGAAAACATAGTTGCATCTTAAAGGCCATAGTGTTGCGGTCAATATTAAGCGGCGGCGGAGCTGTGAATACAGATGTGTTGCAAATGTACTTTTTGTTGAATGCAGAGAATAACTGCTGTCATAAATAACAAAAATACACTTTTCACTTGAACTTCATTACAACACCAACCAACGAAAATAGTGGGATTTTTCTCCTTTATATCGTGCGCATAAATGGAAAATGTAATAATTTCTTGGATGGTCAAATTACAAAAGCTTCGAGGAGATCTTCACAACTCCATAAAAATGATTTAAGCGTGCCATGAGAAAGCCAGATATAAAAGGGTAAAAGTAAACTGGTATCATCATAAATATAAGTAGAATTGATTAATAGCATGAGCATCTTACTCGTTCAAAAACAACATTGCTGCATTTATTTAGCATAATAAAAAAAGAATGTACACTTGCATAAATGTGTGTTGACTTAAACTACAGCACTTACCAGCAAAGATAAAAAGTTCACGTTGAAGGGCCTCTTTCATAACCAAAACTGCTTCATCTTCTGAGAAATATCGCAAGACAACAAACAGCATCCTAAAAGGTTCAAGGAAGAATAATGCGTTTCAGTTCCAACTGAACTTGTGTCTATTTTTTGTCTCGAGAGAAAGCAAATCAGTCATATATCGATGGGAGGTGATACAAAGGGGGCGCATCAAAAAAGAATTTCAGTAATTCCAAACTTTACTTTTCTGTCACAAGGCATGATCTTTGAGAAGTCATAGTAGAGAAAAAAACAAACAAGACGGAATGAAAGAGGAGAAAGCATCTTTTTTGTTTTCTCGTTGTTCTCTTCCGATTTCTTTTTTTTTCTGTCTCAACTCTTCTTCTCTTTTTGTCTGACTACAGGTCTCAAGCAGTGTACTTTATTTCCTTTCACTTTTCCAATCGAAAAATTGCGGCCAGTGGAAAGGAAAGTGGAATAATATTTACACACATTGTGTAACCACCAACTTTTTTTAGTTGTCCATGGAACTCTGGGGTATTGCAAGAAACAAAATTGCTATTTTCACTGACTTCTAAACCATGATGCAAGAGGGGAAAGGAGGAAAAACGTACATCTTTGTACAACATTTTGTTGATTCATTCTCTTTGATACATTTCATAATATCTAAGAAACACACAACTGAGCCATAATTAATTCACTCCAACTCATTCAAACAGACTTACAACAGTTGAGTACTTATAAGTTTTCTTAATATTATTTATGTCCGTAGACGAGTGGGAGATGAAAACTTTCTGGGAAATACATAAGAAAAACATCTTGAAGAAGTAGATTTTCATTTTCATTTATTATTACTATTTTCGTTGCAATGGTAAAATTATTTATAATAACTGGAAGTAAACTGGCAATCAAATCCAATGTATTCTGATTACAAAATAAAAGTCATTCAAGTGTATTGCGGCATGACAAAGTTTTATGATGACGAAAGATCAAAATCTTATTAGAACTTATATAAACTTATATAGTGTTACCTGTGTACCTACACGATTAGCTGTGATGTTAATCAACATGGCTTGCTGTGTGCACCCACCTGAAGCCTGATGCCCATTTGTTGCGACGCTAATTTTCACTTTTATCGTGAAATCTGAGTCAGTTAGGGATTCTACTTTGCTCTGCTTCTATGTATTGTCAAAGCAAAGTGTTTGCCAAGTGACACTACTTCTCGTAGACGAATAAAATATATTTTGTGCAATTTTTCTCCAACAAATAATGTTGATGCTCGTCCTCGATAGCATAACTGGTATATATGTATTGATCAGTACACAAATGTGTATTTTTCATTTCCTTATCACCTTCATACTTTCACTTCCTCTTTTATGATATCCAATTCTGATAATGAAATTCTGGTAGGTTCGACATGAGGAGACAGGAGCACAGATTTGCACATCTTCCCAAAATAGATGTCGAATTATTCTTTATCTCTGTACATGTTTCCTCACATTTTTTTCAGTAGGAGGGGAAGGTGAGCGTCTATTGTGCTGAAGGAGAAGGAAAATGTAGAAACATGCACGATTATTGCTTTTCCATTGCTCTGTACGCCTGGCAGGGGAGAGACGACGTTTTCGCTGATCAGAGAAGGATCCCGTGAACAAGGAAAAGGAAGGGAAATTTATGGGAGGCAGTCTCATTTCCGAATGCAAATTTACAGCGCAAAGAGATCATGATTATATTTATGTGTCACACAAGTTGAAACCATAGCAATGCATGAAATATACTTATTTGCTTGCCTTCCAAACATATTACATACATTTTTTGCTGAATTCGCGCCGTATACAAGCCTTGAGTCCTCTCTTTGAGCTGGTTTCGTTTAACTCGATTGTGGAACAAGTAGCAAGTAGTATCCAGCAGACAGAGATCCGAGAAAAGAGAGTTGAAAGTAACAAAGCAAAACTTGTGCCAAAAAAGTGAGTTGAATTGATGCGAGCAACAACGCCAACGCAGCTTTATTTTATAACTTGTGATTTCTAAGGAAGCACTTAATATCAATACCAATTGACAATGTGATGGTCCTTATTCAAGCATTCAATTCAATTTGAGATAGGAGTCAGCGATGAGATGAAAAACATGCGAATTGAAGGCCAATTTTTGCCAATATGGGTCCCCATACGGTCACAATTTAAAATTTAACAATGGTTGAATATTTCTCTCCGGATGATAAATTTTAAGAATGAAGAGTTTAAATGTACACAATTGTAGTATTTTCAAAAATCTGACTCGAATGTGTCGTCTTCCTGTTTTCTTAATGTCTTGTTTGTTTGTTCAATAGGTGGAGGAAGTGGAAGGAAAGTGCTCACCAAATGAGACGCCGCCAGATTTCGGAAATGAAAGACTGGAGGGTGGTGGGGGTTATCAGGCAAGTGGAGGTGGAACGTCATCAGCATCCTCCACTGCTGCTGCTGCTGGAAGTTCAAGAGGAGCAGATGGCGCCGGGGCTGGTAGCTCGAAAGGACAGGAGGGTCCGCGACGAGCTTCCAGTTCCAGCCATCAAAGTCAACAATCCGATGGCCAGAGCGATCGACACAATAGTGACTCAACCAGTATTAGTAAAGCTCCGGCCACTTCGTCAGGCTCACCTAACGATAGTCCAGCTCGGTAATGTGCATTTCTTTTAATTATTATTATCATTCCAAATTAATTATTTTCAAACACAATCTACGTTTTATTTGAATTAACTCATTACTTTAATTAATGAAAGTCACACAATAATTTTATTCAATGGCAGTTTTCAGAATTTGATGTGAATAACAATAGCTGTCACTGTGTATAACAAAATAAAATGCTTAGAAAATTTAATCTATATTTATTATTATTATTTATTTCATAGTTCTGAAAGCGTTTAACAATAATGCGTTTCTTTGTGTTTTTATTAATAACTTCATGTTAAATATATAAAGTCGCCGTACAATTACGCTTGTCTACGATGAGAATTTTGGAACACATTTGAAAACACTCCAGGCTTTTATAATAGCTGTCCAAATCATTTTTACTGGAGTCAACCTTTATGCAAGAAAGAGGGACACCCCACATTCTTTAAAAATCATAAGTATAATCGCAAACAGCAGGATTCGGAGTATACACACTCTCTAAAAATATAAAAATAGAACAATCTGGGATCTCCAAAGTCTTTTTCCTATAGCTACACAATATAATAATATCCTGTTCTCCCCTTTCGTAGATGCAAATAAAAAAGTTTGACAATAGTTAAGTTTCCTTGTTTATCACTTGATAGTAGCAGAGAGCAAGATGATGAAACCCATGATAGCATGTCTGTGCAGGACAAGTTTTTAATTACTTGCTCGTATTCACATAGTAAACCCTTTTTAAGTTCCAATTTATATGCTGACATAGAACAAAATAAATATGCACAAGGGCCATAAAAAATAAATTTATTCGCAGAGGGAGAACATTGTAGAGCACACTTGCTCGTCTTGGGAAGGGTTTATCACTTCTGTGCAGATTGAACATGTAGAGGGAAGTTATACCACCTTCTGATTTTCTTTTCATACTTGTAATAAAACACAACAATTTGGAAACATTTAACACAGTGAAATGTACGCAATTGTGAAAATCTGGATAGACTCCTTGGAGTGTTTTCAAATTCTGTTTCTTAAAGAACTTGCGGAAATTCATAATATTTTCCTCAAGTTTGGTCTGTTGAATAGTAATGTGGTGTGTTACAGTATAAAAGAGAAAAATTCATACGAGTGTGATTGATTGTTAATGAAAGAAAAGAATATCTACACATGCTGCAAATGCCGACGCTCCACCGTTTGGTTTTTTTTTTGAATTGGCTCTCATCATTTAATACCGATTGACTGGTTACATATACGACGAACATATGTTGACAACAGACTTGAAGGTGTATACTGGATTCATGTCAAAGATAGAGTTAAAACAGATGGAAATGTTTCTTAAACGTATCGAATGAATTTATAATTTTGACTTTAGCAACGCGAACGAGTTACGTTATCTATTTTTTGTTTTCAAAGAGCCTATTATTATTTGTGTTTTCTGTTCAATGTTCGGTCTATAAGACAGCTAGTTTCGAATGTTACATGTATTAGAAGTGTTCTTATTTAACGTTAATGTTTAATAATGCATTAAAGAGTTATTAACAGGTAATACAGTTTCTACAGAGAAATAGCTTTTTCAAACGTGAAAGTACTGCATGATGTCTCTCTAGTGTTTATTCTAACAAACTTGAGTAGTTTTTGTTGCGAATTATTGTTGTATGTAAATTTTACGTAAGTTTAGCAGTTACGAAATGATTTTAAAATAGCTTATGTATTATATGTACTCATGTAAAAGATATTGTATCTTGAACATGACATTATTGAATATTGTCACCAAATGTTGTTTTCAATCAATCAACGACGCCAATGGAAAGGTAGTAAGATAAATATTCTAGAGTAACAGGGGATTCTTCAAGCAGTTGGTGCTGATACAGCGAGAAGAACGTTGATGTGGACCCAAAGGCCATGGACAGCATCTATTTAAAAAATCATACAATTAGTGATGCTCCTTCATAGCAAAACTCTGCAAAATTTGATAATACGTTTATATAATGGGGGAAATTGTTGCAGTGGCTTAACTGCCAAAAGTTTATCCGGTGGAAATTAAAATCACGAGTTTCCAAAAATAGAACTTATTTATCTTAAGCCTTGAGATACCCATATCCAACTAGTAAGATTACAATATTATTCTGGAGCAATGAATTTACACACGAGTTGGCAAATATACGTACTGGTGCGTGTTGAGGTCGAGGTACTTCTTGAGTAGTGTGTCTCACATGTAAAAGTTGCGTGCTCGAGTGGACAGCCACTCATAAAATGGTAGTAGAGCTACTGTGTATCGAGGCATGTGGCTGAACAGTGTCAGAGAATCACGCATCAGAGCAAATCATTGCTTCCTGTGTCAAAGAAACATAGCTTCCGCAAGTCTATTTGTTTTCCATCTCGTCAGTTCTCATGTTCCTATCACATTGTAAAATATTCCTAATAATACTATCTATCTATGTGTGCACATAGATGTAAAACAAAGCAATCTTTGGCAGCTATTAAAGGTAAACATTTGATAAAGTTGAACTTTTACTTCATTAAAGATCACATTCCATCATCATCTTTTTTCAGTCCTTTGTTATTCTATATTATCGTTTCAAAATACATCAATAAATTATTTCATCTAGTTTCTATTAAGACTTTCTTTCAAAATGGAAATGCTATTTGTGTGCCAACGTGCTTTAAATGAACTTGCAAGAATTGTTCATCATCATAATTTCCCATTTCATTATTATTATTGCTCCAGAATAGTAGGCCTTTTGAACTTTTATTTTAAAGCTGACCATAAAACAGTTTATTGTTTTGTCAGTTGTTATGACTCTTGTTCTGCAGTTATTTCGTAGTAAATCAAAGAAATAACTGCGCAATTCATGACATGTACAGATAGACACTTTCTGAAGAACAATTGCGAAAGGGAAAGCTGTATGCATAAAAAGTTAAATTCGTTTCTTTTTATTCGGGTTATAAGAACATGTTCATAAAATGTTGCAACAGTTTATTTGTTTGTGAATTTTATTAAATTTTTGTCCTCTGAATGTGTATTTACCTACTTTGTCTTGCATTCATCAAGAAAACTATTTTATCTGCCGCGGACTAAAATTAGATTTTCTGGAATTTTGGAATGTAAGACTAGAAAACTGCAAAATAACTAAGCACACGCTATGGATTGCTTACTTATAACAATAACCGGTAAAAATTAATTATACAGATGGTCAAACTATACATTAAACATTAAATACACTCACACCTCGGATTATATATAAGAATGAAGTTTCAGTATAAAACCTTAAAGCTGTAGAATGCCCAGCCTAGTCAAATTAGGCCTTCATATCTGTATAATCACATTAATTTGTGGTACTATGCTTGGCATTTTGTTTTTTTATGGCTAAAAATAGTCACAGAATGCTTGCATGGAACGTTCAATACGCCATACGCCTACTCGACATAATTTTTCTTTGTAATGCCCGAGGATACTTGTTAGACACAGCTGGTTAGGTCGATCTGTATAAAATAATGTCAAACATATTTAGGCAATGTAAAATGCACATAGTGGCAGAGATGCCGGCTTTATTAAAGCATTAACTCAAATGTCAAGTCATGACTTTTCACATGTGCATAGATTGGAAAACGATTATCCAGAATTGTGCTTTTAACCTGAAAATTATGTCGTGCTTGTAATTCTCTTTGTCATTTGTACCGATTAAAAGTGGTGCTGCCGTGTGCAGAACTTCCTTACTCTTCTAGAATGCTCACCATTAGTTGGGAAACTGAATGAAAATTCCTTTCAGAGTAACCAGACGACCAGCAGATTTGCGATAGTTGAGAAACTAACACCTTTTAGACACTCGTTGGAATAATAAATGCCTACTTTGTGGTTAGGTGAATGCATTCTATTTATTTCAAAGTTCTATTGTCTCCTGTGTGTAAACATCAGCTTGCAATTTCATAGTTGTGGTGTGAATTCGAATAGACGCAAGGGTGGATGAATTTAAAATAGACAAACAATATTACTGTACAAATTTGTTTATAAAAATGTATCTTGTGCACCTCCGCTAACTAAAACTCAATATAGGTTCCTAGTTAAAGCAAGAACATTGTTTTAGGTGTGCATGCAGCTATTTTGTAGAGAAACGTGGTTTACCACAGAAAGTCAAGTGAAGGAGGATCACGTTTCGGTCTGTTTATAATAATAAGTATGTACATTATTGAAGCTTTTGTGCTAACTACGAAGAATGCGTATGGTTTGTATAATAATATGTTAGAAACGAGGTACAATAAGTTGTGTTTAAAATAAGACTTTCTCCAACTGCACAATGTATATTCACATACACAACTTACTTTGGGCAATGAAATAAAACGAGTGAAAACGTAAACGACTTGTACGTTTTAAACAAAGAGGAGAAAGTATTACGAGGAAATATAAAATAGAAAGTGATGACATGGTGGTGGTTGCAGTGGTGGCGGCATTAGTGGTGGTTCGTATCTCCAGTTTCTCTAGAAACGAGTAGACAAGTACCTACATATTTGTACATGTGTACAAAACAGTGGCATATTCTTGAAACCTTGTGCGCTCTACACATATTTTGCCATTAACTACATATATAGGTATATATATGCTCATTTTATGATGACTATTACTGGTGCCACCAGCACTGTGCCACATATACGCTTTTTATATGCAGTAAAATGTTCATCTTCATGCACTAGAGGAAGAGCAAGAAAAGAGCATGAGAAAACACGGATGCTTTCAGTATTGCATTACAAAAGTAAATAAAACTCGAGGGGTTCAGCAAAAAGGCACCGGGTATTTGCAAAAGTGTAGCAACTGTAAATCGGAGAGGCAGCTTCCACATTGAGCGTCTCTCCTTCTCTTGAAAGTATTTCAAATAATCTTCTTTTACTTGTCAGTATTAAAATTCGGAGGCTTTCTTCCTCGCTTTCTTGCTACAATAACGTAAAAATATAATTCAGATTGGACCCGGTTGTTTTTTTTCGAGAGCGCAAATACTCTTCTTTATTAAGTCCCAGAATGGAACTTTCCAAAAGCAGCAGGGTGATGGGGGTGAAATGTCCGTCCGTCTGCACGAATCCACGGCTAAACATATTTCGTTATCTTCTGGCACTTTAATGCATCGGTTTACCTGATTTTATTTTCAGTCTTCAATTCCTGAAAACAAAATGACTTTCAATTCGTCTTATTTTTTTCTCGATAAAATACGAACCGCTTGAAATCATACCACCACAATGGAGATACATTAGACAGAGTAGTTGCAGAAGAGATGTCACTGTCTAAGTACAACTTTGTGTGTCACACAATGCCACTAGGTTTAAGGGGAGCATTAGCGAAACAGAGAGATGTTCTTATATATGCTGTGTCAGGTTTAAAATGTGGCATATGAAACGTCAAAGACTATCATGTCATGTCTTTTCATGTGATTATTATTTGTCGAGGACTCTTGTTGACTGAAGTCTATTGACATGACAATCGGAAATGGGAAGTAAATAGTATGCAGCTCATACCCACATTATGCATGTGGTAAAAAATGCAAAATAAATTTTGTTGGTATTTTGTCTATGTATTCTATTTTTACTCGTTTTTGACAAATAGTCGATTTTTTGTACTCTTTTATTTTATTTTCTGCTTTGAAATAAAGTTTTGCTGTTCTCTTGTAGAACAGTTGTTTAGAACTGAGCATTTTTTCAGGAAAGCTGTCTCCGCTAATTGGAATTATGGCAATGGCCGAGAAATTGCAATAATTGCATATAACACGGGGAAAGTGGGAGTGCGACAAAGACACATCATGAATGTATGCATGTGTATGTAACACCATCATTCCGGTACAATAAATTGCAGGGGTGCTCATTATCTCCAATGTTGACATAATAGAAGCGGCAGGTATCAAGCATGTTGTAATTGCTCAACGACTGTATGCCTGAATGGTCACAGTGAAGCAAGCGAGAATTAGGCGAAAATATTATACGAAAAAGGCAGACTACCTAATATATATTGAACCACGCAACAATTGTAGTATAATGATAGGAAATAATGGCTGCAGCCGTTTTTATCTGCTTTAATTGACTTCTAGTGGGAACAAATTAGGCGTTACGAGGGGAACGTGACAAAATGAAACATAAACAATACGGAATATAATAGGAAATGAGTTGGTAATGTCACATTTTCCCCATTTGTTCCCATTTATACACAGTTAAATACATAGCTATATATAAGAGCTCACAGAGAAAATAACGCTGTCAGTTTCAAAGCTCGTATTCCTACAGCACAGATACATTATTGCTGCTAGTTCCACAAGAATGCAAAGTGAACCAGCAAGAAACCTCACATATTTTTACCACCAGCGACGCCGACACACTTTCTTTTGGACATGCATCGTTTGTCGTGAAAGGAGGGATAATGCGCAATACTAGTTACCACTTCATCTTACTGTCGCCATCGTCATGCTCCTTGGGGCTTGCTACTTTCCTGCTTGTTTTTTTCTTCTCAACTCTTATTTTTGTTGAAGAACATAAATACAACCAAGTTTGTGAAAAAAAGGCATTTGTATTGCAATATACAATGGATTTACACTCTGTTCTTGTAGATTATTCCTACTTGCCTACCAATTTCTTTTTGTCAGCCACTATAATTTGTCATGCGTACGACTTCCAAATATGATATGAGCAAGGAGAATGTTAGTAAACATCCAATAACTCACAGCAGCATACTCCATACACATGACAACCGTAAGGAATATTATGATTGTAAGACTTTCTACATAATACGCTCAGTTCTGAGAGTAAACCAACTGTATTGAAGGACCTCGCAATGCAAGATCAAAGAGAACTGGTATTTACAGTATTGAAAGCAAGTATGGAAACGTACTCGGTATAATTTACGTGATCTTGGTAAATTGATAGTTTCGTCAAACTAAACTAATCATTCCTCAAGGAACTTGAAAGCTTTCCTATCTCGCTGTGCACTTGTGTTGCACAACAAGTTCAAGCGTTTGAGTCCGTTGTCATTTCGATTCACGATTGAGCCAAGGAAAAACAACATACTTGTAGAGAGCTTCTTATTGATAAGCAGTTGCATCGCAAGAGACAGCCAGAGACTTGCCCGATTCTCGGAAAAAGAGATGAAACAGACAAAAAGCTAGAGCCGAAGGAAACCGTACTTTGCATGAAACATTTTCCATTCATTACACAACACTAATTGCCTTACGAGAATGTTGAAAACAATTTTTCGGACAAAATATGAGAATGGTCCTGCTACATAAATAGAATTATCGTTCATTTTCCTTTTATTAGCTCCATAAATATAATATATTCCTGTGGTTCATTTCACACTAACAGTTATTCACGTTGGTCTAGTCAGCTCTATATATTCATTATTCGCATGACTTGTAAAATAGTTCATGAGAAGTTATAGGATGAATGAATTGTTTCGTAATTGTTTAAACGAAACGCATTAGTGTCGACGAGGAACATATAATGTATGAAATTTCAGCTGTCCGATAAGTTCCTTTGGACGAAGAAAAAGTATGTTTTCTTTCTGCAAAATAGATCGACTACTTTCTATCGTCCATACAAGTTCTCCACAATAATGGCTGCCGTATAAATATATGCATAGTGAGGATATTGTTATCGGTTATCTTGTTACCATAAAGAAAGGAGTCTGTAGTTTGTTGTAGACAAAATAAGATGATAACAATAATAACATTATGTGCATGGGGACACATAATATACATGTACTGGGATCATTCAGACCTACTCAACTGATATCGGTAACGAGAGTCACTGGAGAAAGTTCTCGTGATGATCATTGAACCGAGAAGCATGTGCATTATACATATGCACACACGTACATGTAATATGCTTTGATGGTATGTGAGATGAATAAAACATGTTATGACAATCGGGATAACGTCTGCCTCACAGCCCACAAGAAAGGTTTAAAAAATATGCTCACTAATGCTTGCGCAAATACAGAGTTTCCTGACTTTGCTGTTACATTCATCTCATCTCAGACAGATTTCTGTACTTTTAAAAAATCATCGTTTTATTAAGAAACCAGACAGAAAGCCATTTTATGATATGAGCATAGCTCTAACTCTACTTGAGAGAGAAAGCTTATACTTTACAGTACGTTTATGGCGCTATTTATATTGGTACAATTACAAAAGCAGGGAAATCTTTTTGGCATGCTTTAAAATGTGGATTGCAATGTTCGGTAAATCGGTTTATTGAGAGCGTGTAAAGCTGCCAACACATCATTTCCTTTTATAGTCTGCAGTCAATTAAGTTTCAACTACTTTACGGTGGAAAATTACAAGACCAAGTGGAAGTGTACACTTTGTATGAACTGATGCCTTGGTCTCGGTTAGCTTACGCGTAGGATGTGTTTTCTTAATGCAATCTTACAAAAATGAGGATATGGTTGTCTGCTCTGGCACGACTATTATTAAAAGACTTTTAAATAGGAGCTATCCACGAATCCTATTCATAAAAAAAAAGATATCGTTTTACACTTTCTCAGTTCACAGTATGGTCTCTTTAACAACTTGCATATTTGTATTTTTATATATAAGATGGAATATGTCATTCC
>JAQIXW010002788.1:0-14528 GCA_034700685.1 Willowsia buskii | reverse complement strand
TGCTTAATCTCACGGTGCACTACTTTATGAATTACAAACTTGATGAAATTCGGCTAGCTCTTAGAAATGTTTCCAATAGTTTATTCTTCCTCATCCTGAATCAACATTATCCTTATCCATCTCCTTCTGCTGGCTATACAGTAGTATCAACATCAACGAACCACCACACACCACCACTGGAGCATTATCTGTGCTGTGTGGAGTTTGTGGAGTAAAAGCATGATATGCAGATGGTTTGAAATGAAAGTGGGTACATGGATTGTATGTATGAAAATTACGAGCACTTTTTTATATTTTAAAAAATAAAAAGGGTTGATGATTTTTGTTGCTGGCTTGGCTGGCTACACATGAACTGCAGAGATGCATGGTTGGTTGGATATATGCTCGTGGTTGCCTGCTGAAGAGATGGATGAATCGGATACATTATCGTAATGGAAAACAAAAAAATATTACACACATTTCTCGTGAGTGACTTGTTATAAAAATGAGAGGAAGGTAGATAGTACGTTTTCTTCAGGGTTGCATAACAAACTCTAATATAAGTGCCTGAAGAAGAGAAAAAGGAAACGCATCAGCATGGAACTTAGGTATGTATTTTTGATCATGTTGATATGATATAGTCAAGTTTTAAAACGTTTCTTTCTACCTTTGATTCTTTTCTTATAAAAAAATCTGTTACGTGTACTCTTTGCGGTTTAAAGAACAAAGTCTAACCAGCCGTGGATAGAGTTCATTAAAACAAGATGTAAAATAGACTAGATTATTAGCAGAACTAGAAGAAAAGATCCATCCATATTTGCTGCAAGACTGTTTAACAAGAAAAACAAGACTTTTGTAATATTGTTATGTAATTTACTTCTCGATGGATATGAGTGTGTTATTTGTGTGTACTGTAGAAGTGCATGCCGATTCGGTTTATGTATGTATCGATATGCGTGAAAGGGGAGTGAAATTCATGCTCTTTATTATTGCACAACATGCATAGTTTAACCATGGCTTTCATCACACCAAAGATGTGTGAGCCTTTATTATAGCACTTCTTTCGTCTATTAAATTAAACTTACTCTGCATGTACATCAGAAGAAACATCGACAACAGTCATAAACAAAACAGGGGAGAAAAATAATGATCATCCTGTAATAACAGCGTCTTCATAATATTGTACGTAGAGGCATACGAATATACATGCTAACTACACACTTTTCCATGATCATGAGATGTTCTTAGGATTTGAAACCTAAACTTGACTTCAAATAGTCAAATAATCTTCCCTTCCTCCTTTTGACTCGGCTGTCTACTTGTTTTACTAAATGGTACAGTGGAGGAGACAGCGAGAAGTAAACAAGACATGGAATAACAAAAAATAGAGCCGTGTACAATACGAAAATGTAGCCAGTCTCATATGCAATGGCCGAAAGATACAAAGAGAAACAAGATCAACATCTCAGATGAAACTTTAAATGTGGTATTTCGAACGATAAGTGAGACTCACAAAAGAAAAAAGATGATGTGTGGTGTGATACTCTGTACCTTTCCCTTTTGCCCTGTTGTCTCTCAGCAAAGCACTCTACTAATGTAGCATGCTAATAATCCAGTCACTGGATCTAATTTTGGGTTGCTTGTTGCTTCTTCTTTTTGTCCTTTCTACCTATATACATCACTCTTGGGTATTGGGGTTTATGCTCTGTAATCAAAGGATAATGATGTGATGATACTGTAACATCACCAGTAAAAGCAACCCTGTGATTGTGGAGTCAACCAGTAACGTCAACAAGAGAGCAGAGCAAGTTGTGTGAGATAAAAGGAATCGAAAAATGCTACTCATCTTGTTATTATTTTGTAATGCATGGTAATTCTATTAATGAAGATTATTAGTAGGACCGGTTCCATATAAAGCCTCATTTAATACATTTAGGTATTATATGAATGTATGCGTATGAAAGAGCAAATGAGACAGATGCAGAGGTTAATAAAAAGCACAGTAAATTGAACATAAAAAGAATGTTCAATGACATGAAGCAAAACTGGTATTTACTTTTTTTACGCATATAAGAACGGTAACAAAATTTTTTTTTTATGTGTGCACGATGTTGTTGGGTGTGTGGAGTGCGATGACTCAACAGAAGAAAATGCGTAAAAGTAATAGTTTGATGATAAGCAAATAATACGACGACATTTTACCTGCGTGTAATATTTAGTAGGTTTATGAGAAACAGCAGGGCAATTTCATAGCATGCTGAATCAAATGACATTTTAAGCTTGCCTAAAATGTAGATGTATGTAACAATAGGATAGGATTGATTCACGCATGGAAATCAATGGCGTAATATTATAATGACGAATGAGTATATTTACAGTGTCATTATTACGGTATGTTCATTAAGCGCCTGTCGCTGTTTTAATGTGTGCTGCTCAAACAGAGACAACTGGTTCACGGCCGGTCCTTCTTTTTCTCGTATATGTCGAACAGTTCAATGAAATACAGAGAATGATGAATGATAATGGAGCCTTTTGGGTTTGGAGACGAAATTGTACCAATAATAGAAACTTTGCTTCTTCAGATACAGAGAAACATGAAAGGGGAGAGAAACAAACTAAACTGGTGAACAATAGAATGGTACATCTTCGATGTAGGGAGCTTGGTTAGAATTAACGAACAAATGAAGACAAGCACAGCAGTATGCCATCATTATTTAGCAATCCATTTCATTTTTCATTGGGATGAGCAAGGATAACAGACATGCTGGGGGATGAAGGTGATGTTGACAAGAATATACATACGAAGCGAAAAAAGCCTTCAAAAAATTTTGTCTTCGTTCTCATCTCTTTTCTCTTTCATCGCCGTGTAAGCCAGTGTGATTACTGTCGATAGGGAAAAAATTATAATATTTTTGGATGTGAACTTTTTACAAACTTATATAATGCGCAGTAACATTACAGGTTTCTTGACTTCTCTCAAGAATCTCCTTGTAATGATGACAGTAATGATAACAAAAAACGAGAAGGCTATAGGGTGACTTGACATTTTTATTTTATTCTTTGAACATTTCTCCAAATGATGTAGCAACTTTTCATTCTCCAGATTTCAGAGTCCAGATTTATCATGGAATTTTATTCAAGTTTTTATGGTTGCATTCACATAAACATTTTTGGTATTTACGATGCATGCAAGCGGTAATTAAAAATCAAAGTATTCGTTTACACTTTCACGTTAATCCCTGTGGAAAAATATGCATGTTTGGATGAGAGCACCCAAAAGAATGACAGTTTACAAGCGGCAAAATGAATAAAGACACACATAAAAGTTGTCAATGTTTTAGAGCTACCAGGAACCCATCATTATATTGGCATTTTTACATGACTATGTTATGCAATACAAACGTTTATATGCCTAATATGTAATCTGCCATTAATATTTGTTGTTGAGCAATGCATACTTTGTTACATATACTGTCATCGTATCAGCATCTCTTTCAATAAGTCGTTCTTCTCGGTGAAGATGAGATTCCCTTCATATTCGCATCTTTTTTCCTGAGAGTTAAAAACAGGCATAAGAATTTAGCCTTTGTTCTCCCTTCGTTTCAACTTGGTTTTTCAATACAAGCAAGTGTTCAGCAGAAGAAGAACGAATTTGAAGATGATGAATCAAACAGACAATACATTTCACCATCTGCTGCGCATTTATACTTGTTGCTTCTAGTTCTAGTCAATGTCAAGTTGCGGTGATTAGTTCATAAATAAATCTGTCTGGTAAGATCTGTCTTCCTGAGACATAGGCTGACTGGATCAAGTATTCATTAATGAATGCCAAATACCCACTCTGCTTCGGATAAGTTTTTCCTTATATGGGCAATAAAGTAAAATATTCACAGGGTGAAGAAATTGATATTTCTAGTTTAGTTATCGCATGGAAGATTTTCTTGATCAAACGATGAATCAAAGAAAAACATTATACACATGCCGCACGGTATTATCACTGTCGTCGATAAGAACTACATAAAAGTATAGACAATTAAGAAAATACATAACGCATGCATATTTTAGTTTCCTACAAGATTTTTGCTTCTCACATTTTATGCTTTAATCTAACTAACAACCAAATTAAAACTGCAAACGCTTACACGCTATGATTGATACACACAGTAGAAAGATTCACAAATCTGTGTTCATAAAGCTTTTTATACGGATTATCAAACTGTGTTTAATGTTCTCATGCACACACAGGGTGAAGCGTAGTGAGCAAGCTCGGAAGCGAGGGTGAGAATCAAAGCGCTTGCAAGTGAGGTGCATAAGTATTGAGGATAGAGGGCGGCAATCGTCGACGGACAGAGTTGCTAAATTCACTGTGACTGCTATGAAAATACGATCATAAACCCAACAAAGTTTTTCTCCAGTTTTCACTTATAAGCGTTCGTAGTAATCAATCACAAGCTAACTTGAAACATTCATGCGATGCGAAAATGTATGTATAAATTAACGCGAGCTAAAAATTCTTTGCATTTAAATCGCTTACCTTTGTGCTGTCGAAGAAATGGAAGTCTCATCAAATGGTCTCTAATCTTCCAGTTGGGAATCAACGAGTGTGACCTGTAATATCTCCCTTTCCATCCTCCTTTCCCAGCACTTATCCCATGATGCTCGTGAAGAAGATGATGATGAGTAAGCGTGTGCACAACATTCATATTTTTGCCGACTCCAGCGTTCCCTTTCTTATTTTTTGCTTCACAATCATCGACGCACAAGGCAGTGCAACTACTCGAGTTCTGATAATGTTGCTCTTTTTTCAACAACTGGAACTGTTCATTGTGACTCTGAATTGCACTCAAAGTGTTCAACTTATGTTTTAAATTCGTATCACTCAACTGACCAGGTGCATTCCTGTCCAATTTCTTCTTCCGAGAGAAAGTTCCATTTGCACCCAAACCGGAAATGCACGCGACACTGCTGCTATTAGCATTAATTAATTTAGAGGAATCAGTGCCACCACTTTTAATACTACTGTTGCCACTACCACAGCCAGACGGCAAATGATCGCTCATTTGGCGAACATGATGATGATGATGTTGGCCCTGAGTATTAAATCCACTCAGGAGACTAGCCTTAAGGGACTCTCGCCATCCACTCTTGTCCTTTGCTCCTGTTGCCGAAGAAGAAGATGAAGCAACAGATGAAGGATTTCCATTAGCATTAGTGTCCCCACCAGATGAACAACAGCCACAGCAACAACAGCAGTTGCAGCTGCCATCATTATTGCTCCCTAAAATATTTCCATCACCTACGCCACCCTCATTTAGAAGACCCTCTCCCTTGCTGCTTGTGCCACTATTCATATTATTCATCATCGTCTCAGAAGACGATCCCGATGAAGTCCCACTGCACATCTGCTGCGATTGTTGTTGAAAATTTTGTGTATTATTATTTGTCTGCTGACACGAGCCCGAACCTGATCCTTGATTTTGGCTGGGATTTTGGTTGGAGCCATAACATTTGGTCCCTAGGCAGGGATTCATCAAATCCCCTTGTTGGTGATGATGACTATGCTGTAGCTGTCCATTTCTCAACATAATCATTGGATTATTACTCCTTTGGCAATTCAGCTCATTTTGTTCAATCTCTTGCTTTGTTGATCGTATAAGCAAGTTTTCCACTTCCAGATTCAATTGGTCTAAAACCCGATCATGCTTTTGTTGCACTTGAACCACCTCTGCGAGAATGTCATCAGTGCTGGAGAAGCTCTTAAAGTGGCGTGGTGGCCCTAAAGGGGGTATGGGTGTCCTTCTATCATTATTGCTGCTGCTAATGTCATTACCACTATTACCACATGTGCTTGAACCGTTATCACCTTCAACTCTGAGATTGTCACCACTACCTTTACTATTCGCACTGATTAAGTTCATTGAGTCACTTGTTGTGGTTGGAATGCTATTGCTCCCGCTGGTTCCCACGTCATCGTAATTGGGATGCACACTATCATACTCGTAATTGTCATCAGGGCTACTGCTACTGTTTACACTGCCACCTTTATTGTTACCATTTTTTATGAGTAGATCACAATTATTAGGGTTATCAGGGTCCACCAAACTTGCACTGTTCATATATCGCGCAACTTCCTGTATCTCTTCGTATTCATTTTCGCTAACATCTTCATCATCAGAACTGCCATTTGTGGTGGCAGTGGGAGCTCCACCAAATCCTGTTCTCAAAGACGGGGGCAAACCTTGCAAACTGCTTGTGTTGCTCAGCGTCTGAGCTAAAATGACTTTATTAGGAAATTCTGTCCCGTTGAACCCCAAATATCCGCTTTGACCATTCGAATGAAGATGGTGAGGATCACTGCTAAAATTATGCAGACTTCTGAGATCCACTCCACCAGACGCTCGGAGCATCAAGTCATCTTGATGAATGTGGGAATCGTATACATAGGAATATGGGTCGTAATCCAAGCTATTACTATTTGATCGATCTGTGGAAGACGGGGGCGCTCCAAATACCATCGGTCTGGTTCTTTGATTCTGGAAGTCTGTGGCGGTAGATGAAGTGGAACCAGAGCCTTGGAAATGTTGCGGATGATGCTGTGCTGTGGAGAATGGGCCTGTTGTTTGTTGATGTTGCAAATTTAGGACTCCTCCTGGTTTAATACTGTTTATTTGTTGATGATGCTGCTGGTGCTGTTGAAGATGATGTGGTTGGCCTGTTACAAGAGTTGTGTGCTGGGTTTGGGAATGATGATGAAAGAGAAATGGCTGCTTAAGATCTTCGATGTAACCTTCGTCAAGTCCTTCCACCTGAGTGAGCACATTAATAAATGCAAACATTTTACTACTACTGTTTAAATGCTATGCATTTGTAACCTCATTGAGAAGCAGTCTTTCATAGATTTTTAATGTACACAAATAAAAAAGTTATCCGTTTGTTTGTATAAACTTTTATGCCAAAATATGCACAGATATATGCTTATACTGTTCGTGGCATTCAAAAAATGAAACAGTGACAGGGATCCTTTCATCGCTCTTGTTGTACAATTTCTTTACGCACTTCATAAATCTCACTTTGTCTTTTTACCTTTGCTGTGATTGTTGAACTTCTGACTCATACCAGTGCTTTATGTATTGAAGGTGGAAAATTACTATTAGGTAACAAAACAGCTAATCTTTTTGTGCAATTTGTTATACACCTACAAATGCGTTTTAAAACGATAATTTGAATAATTTGCAAGTTTAAGTAACCAGAAGATTGTCTACTTTAACAATCACAAAGTATTCTTTCAGTTAAAAAAGTCATTTGAAATCAACTACTATATTTACTTATGAGTTTGCTCATTCACATTGGTTATAACAGTGCATCATTTTATGCAAAATTTTGAATAGACTTGTTCACTTTTTTCAATACCTTCTTTGTTGCTTCCATTTTGCAGAGCATATTATTTATGTAATTTCATGTACATGTTCTTCAATTCCATGCAAATAATATAGAAAAAATACTCATGATTCACTTTTAGCACACTGAAGAGAATGGTGATATTTGTAGCTTATTGCAAATTAAATGGGTTTGATAGGACAATGGAAAAAAAACATGACTAGTAAAAAGACAAGAGCATGATTCACTTTTGGATAGACCTATTTTGCGTTTTGACACGACAACGTCTAATCTGCTATTTGATGTTTTGCATAATCAACAAGATATTTTTGACTCTTTGTCACTTGTAGAACCGCTTACAAATTAAATGCAATGCAGCCATTCACATTCAGAAGCCAGAGAGAAAGAGAAGATTTAAGTTAAGTCTGGCTGGTCTACATAAGTAAATGAAACATCTAGTAAAGCCTACGTGGATGCTTATGTAAACTAAACATTTCGGTGACTTTGCTTTGGCACGGTTTCTTTTCCATTTGCACAGTATTGCATTTTATCATGCGATTTGTTATTTTGTGCACGAAAAACACCGTGAGTCACAGCACTACTGTATTGGAACTTTTTGCAAACTCATTTTTCAAACAGTCAAAATACTAGTCACTTCACTATAATCCATAAAGCCACCGATTATGCCGCCACGTCATATTCTTCGACACTTACCAGTATCAACAAACATTTACAGTAGTAAACGGAAAAATTAAATTCGTTTATATTTGCACATAAAAAATCTGTGGAGGAAGAGCAATAAATGTGCACATATAAAACTGATGTGTATCACTTACTAGTACATGCGAAATGATAATGCTTCGGATATTTTGTAGAATTTTGCGACGACCAGTCTTGCATTTTGTGTATAAATGTATTATGACCGGCAGTTTACTCGAAATTAAATTGCAATTGTCAACATTACCGTAGCACAAATGCTGATTGTTCCATATTTTTTACTGCAGACAATAAATATAAAATGTCGGTATGATCTGTTCCAAACAAATTAATGTTATATCCACACCCATTATATATTCCATAATTGCACATAACTGCAGCAGTAAACACTAAAGTGATTTGACTATAATATAATTGGCAATTTTAGTTGATTTCCTGGTGCGGAGTATGATCGTAAGCAAAATCAATCAAATGACACCGTAAACCTTAATAATATTAAATTAAAGACCAATGTTGACCACAAAAACAGATTTGGTTATATTTTATAGTAAGTTTACTTACTAGCCCAAGCAAACGTGGCAAGTCGCGTGCAGTATGCAGGCAGGTAGCATTTCATACGAAGGAGAATTTATTCCAAGTCTATAATCTAATTAAAACAAATGCAATCGAATAGAATCTTCGCCTACTGTTGGCTCACTTTTCGCTCACGCAAGGTTTCCCAATATCGGAACAATTAACATTTGTAAGAGCACATATACGTCAAACAGCAGCCAGTAATAAAAAACGCATTCACGTTGACCAGCGACAAAAAGAATCAAAATACTCTTCTGGATTGCTGTGCATGCCATGCCCCTCAAGAGTTTCTCAATCTCCTCCTTCCTATCTCAAATCAAGACTGAATACTGCGAGCACGCTTTTTCTCATGAGTGATAGACTAATGAAGCGCAGGTATTCGTATAAATGCTGGAATCGCTTCCTATTCTGATGCAAATATATCTGAGCCCCTTCATCAAATCAAATCATAAGCGTACATGTATTTAAGAATAAGTAGTAAAGGAAAATTACATGTCCAGCAGTATTTATAGAAGAACATCATTATCATCTTGATTATATTGCTTACGAAATTGAAAACCACAAACTTTGAAGGCAAAATCGGCAAAAACAAGGTAATATGGGATGAGGTTCTATCGTAAATCATTTTGAAAGGAACAAATATTGGTTATGACTCTGCTAATTTCGTACAAAAGTGAGAGTATTTTTACTCCCAATCCCAATATTGTATAGGTAAGCTATAGACAATGTCAGTCAATAATCTTGATTATATTTTTACTTCATATTTGCTTTGTCGTTGTACTATACTCAACTAAATAGTTTATCTAGTACAACAAAATAACCTCGTCGTGGCTTATTATAATGATGACTTATGACACCTTTCTGTGCAAGCATCATATACCTGTCTTATTTGATAGGTGGTGTGAGTTCTCCAAAAGAGATTTTTGTATTCTTAAATATCAATATGTAAAGCACGACTCCCCTTCTTCCATAATTTCCTCGAAAGGAGAACTAGAAACGTTGAACATTTTACTGATAATAATAAATGCTGGCTACGTCATTGCATGTGAAAATAGAGTTTTATGCACGCGCTGCCGAACAAGGCAAAAATACTTTGTTGTATTTTATTGCATTTTTGTGTTATTGGAAAGAACTTGTTGTGCTTGTGAGTAGTCTGTTCTATTGTAGCTTAGTTTTCTTCTGCCTTCAACTTTTATTACACAACGTAAACTTATGTGGTTACAGACGGAAAAGGGGAGCAGGGGCCATGCCATGAGCCATTATACTTCCTGCAAAGTGAAATGCTATAGGCTACAATAAACAGAGTTGGAGTTAACAAAGCCGCCCATTTGTTTTTAGGTGCACACTATTCAAACATGCAGTCGTGTATATTTTATTGCAATTCAATAAAATTGATTTTTCCTCCAACAATCGTTTATTGCATGTACTGTACAAAGAAATTGTGTGCTTCATGTATAATTAATGAAGAAGGAGAAAAGGTCAACCCTCTGGAAAGAAGGGAGACACATGACACATTAGTCATCGAGACAAACAAAAACAAAATTCAGCAATGGTCTGATGAGGATTACTCATAGTTCATACTACTAGAGAGTTAATGATGCCAAATGTCAATTTTTAAAGGAGCAAAACCCAGCGAGCTTGGTAGGAGGTAGGTTGGGGTTATGATTCCCTAGCTAGCTCGAAAAGCCAAACTTAAGACAAGGATGTACCCATATATCACGTAGCAACGTCTGCATTGTTTCAAGGTAGATAGGATTTGTTTGAACGTTTGCTATACAAATGTATACTTTTCTCCGTGTGTGTTCTCATCTCCATGCGATGCATGTGCATAAGACATGCTAATTTCATCCATTTTGTTCATCTCTGCTGGAATATAAATGCGCTGCTCAGAGGGAAGAAAGATGTATGATTATCAAATAGTTTATGCGTACATTTGCTCATGTCATAAGTCACAGACAAATGCAAGCATGAGAAGCACAAAACAGAAATGCAGTGATGGCGTTTCAACATCAATTTGTTTTAAAAGATAAGTAAAAAGTACTCAGCCTTAATAGCAGATTTTTATACCATTTTACCAAAAACTTCTCCACGTTATAAAGCCATACGTTCTCTCTATATTTACTGCGTATGTTTCTAGATTGCTTGCACCGAATTATGCCATCATAATACACGGAAGCATCGGTATAATATCATGCTCGTTTTGTAAGGACAGATACATACCCCAGAAAAATCGTGTTCTTTGAGATGCCATTATTATTAATGGGAAATCATAGGTAAAAAACGACTGATCACAAATAGAATGGAATTCATAAGAATGTAGCGAATGTGCGGTATTGGACGTTTAATAGTTTATATTACGGGTTCAAATTCCATTGTTCTTTTTCGTGTATACAGACTACACTAAAATGAGAATTCATTGGCTTCAAACGTACACTGCCTATAGAGTTCATCCATAATATGAAATCACAACCAGAGTAATCAAACCAGCCCACTTTTATGAACTCTTACAATTCACTCCAAAGATTTATGTGCTTGAAAGAATATTAAGGAGGAAAATACAAATAAGCTCAACTACTTCATTCGGTAAATTATGTACCCAGTCGGTTCAACCAATTTTATGTATCAAGCGAATAAAATTCCATTTGATTAGTCAATCTGATTTTTCCTATTTGAGTTTCTAGTCTGATATAATCATAAAAAGTTTCACATTGTTGCATTGAACTCTGTTTGACTTTTTCATACAGAAATTTTAGATTCACACAATCTGAAGGAAAATGAATGACTGGGTTAAGCTGAAACTTAGAAAATGGTTGGATGCCGTGAGCAATCAAATGAGGCTGATGTTGCTCTTCTGTTGATAAAGTGATCTTCTTTATAAAAAAGACGGTGATTATTATCACAAGAATATTGTACACGACTCCAGAGAAAAAAACTACGATTTTGAAAGAAGAAAAGGGTAAGTGACCCAGCCCTCGTGATTTGTAGTCAACATGCGATCCATGTTGCCTGTTAACACAAGAGAGGGAGGGTCTACGGTTTACAGCTAAAATGCAAAGCTAATTCTCTTAATTCAATAGTCATAGGGCATTAACTTTGTAACTCAATCTAATCTCTTTCTTTTTTCTTGCGGATCTGGACAAACAATTACTTTGTACTACGAATATCTCTGACGATTGTCCCATCAACTTAAGTATAAAAGAATCTTGAATCTTAATCTTCTTAGAGCAGTTCTTACTTCTTATCATGAAAATAAATCGAACTATATAAATAATTAGATTATGCATCGTGGATTTTAATTCTTTAATGAAATGTCATGCTGATCTTGATCTGACAAAGTGAATCAGGGTAACATTAAACAAGTCGTGACATAAAGATATTCAACGTGTTCTTGAATTATTATTGGACAACTACAATTAAAAATTGCTGTAAAGAATGTACCTGATCCAGATCCTTATTTTCCGTGAGAAGATGCCACACAGCATTCCCCTGTCTTAAGTGATGATTTCCACCTCCTGAATTGCTAGTCCTTGATAAAAGCTGCGCCCCCAAAAGTGGTGCTTGTGACTGTAGTCCAATACTACTAGATATTGGAAGACCATAATGGTTATGATCTGGATTGATCGACGAAGGGTTTTTTATACCGCCACTACTATTGTCTCCATTAATTAAAAAGGGGTGAAGATGCGCCCCAGTTGCATTTGCACTGTTTAATAAAAGCCTTTGTTGCAACAATCTCTGTCGCTCTTGATTCTGGTACTGATGAAGTTGTTGCAAATGAGGGGACGTTTCTAAACTGTTGTTACCTATTAACCTTCCACTGGCAACACCACCACCCACTGCTGAGCCACCTGTTGTGACAAATGTCCCCTTTTGAAATTGCAATTGTCTCTGATGGTGATGATGTTGACTATTATTGTTACTGTTATGAAGATGTTGCCGAAAATTGCTGCCGCCACTGCTACTACTGCTATTTTGCGTATTGTGGTAATTAACTAGAGCTTGAGCAAACAAGGGTTGATTAGCTTGATGGTGAGGCACAACTTGATGTAACGGGAAGAGGGCACCCAATTGCTGAGATTGGGAAGACGTGGTCGTTGTCACCGTAGATGAGCCATTATTAGTACTAATAGAACGGTTAATTATTCCACCCGCACTAATTAATGAGGAAGGGGTGTTATTTTGTACTAGAGATGATGGCAGCACTCCCGATCCACCCCCACCAGTTCTATATGATCCACTTGTGACTGTCGTGTCCACATTGTTTTCTGAACTTGGCAGCCAGTGGGGCTGCTGTGACGATGACTGAAACTGATGAGGATAATGCTGGCACATCATGTTATTTGAAGATGATGATGATGGTACGTCACTGCCATTTGAAGGCAGAGGAACAATGGTATCCCTTGCTGTGCTGTTCGGTTTGACATTCGCATCCACCGGAAACTTTGATTTCCTGTAGGGTGAAGCAGTGTAACGAACGGAAAATGGCCAACTTTGGGGATCTTCCAGTCCTCCATTGTACGACATACTTAACTCTGAAAGAGGTAATAAATAAAAAAGACATGTAGTTTACGGTTGATTTCATTATTGCATGGTTAACTATATGCAGTTACTATTACTTTTTTTGAATATGATGATGACCGTGATTTTGCAATGTAGACAGTACACTTCATTATGCAACATTAACTGCGCTACTAGCATGAATTTTGGGGAGTTTTTATGATCGTGGCAAAAGATTTCAAAGCAGTGCTAGTTTGAGTATTTACAGTAGAGTGTGCATGCGAAATGCTCTGGTCATGAAAATTCGTGATAATAATTAAGCCATAGTCATAGATCGTGGTAGCATCAGGCATAATATCGTAATATCAAGTGCTAACGAACACAAAAGTCAGCAATAAGTAAAGTTTTTAAGTAGAATGCAGACATGAACTCATGAATAGATACAGAGACGCAGGTTACGTAAGCGTTATCTTGAACTTTCAAATGTTAACGATAACACTGCATTGATAGCGTTCTTTTGATGGTATCAGTCGAACTGCTAATTTGCTATATTTTAGTAGCTCCCAAATCAACTACTGTGTGCACTCTATAATCAAAGCACATTATCAACTGGTGTAATTGGGCATTATTCTGTGGACATACGATACACTTAATTTTTGAGTTGCAGACATGATTTGTCAACTACTGTAAAATCCTTGCAGTTTTTATGAACGAAGGAAAGAAAAAATTCGTCCAAATCATAATGGAATGTAAAATGATGTACCTTTCAATTAGGAAAGAAAGAAAATAGTTTTTGTCGATTTTTCATACGCTGAAATGTCAAACTCCGAACAGCTTTATGATCATTTCTCTAATTCTCGTTCCCCTCCCATGAGGTGGTAAACCAAAAAGCAAAGCCGACTGTGACTGAAGTTTACGATTTGACAAAAGTCACGTCCACGTCCTCAAAAGATGCGCTTTAAAAGTTCGCTGTCCGCTTTATAACGAATTTCAGAAGAGAGTAGGCGATTCGGCAAAATAATGAAAACTTTTGCTTATGCATTTCAAATTAGATTTCACACAGACGAAATCAAACAAATAACTTTTTATGCGTCCGCATGTCATACCCACAGTCGTACCTTTTGTATTTCTGCGTTTTAATACGCAAACTGTCATAAACAGTTTTTAATCTTGCTTGTGACTTTGTGACTGTTTCATTCAAAATTTTAATTCCTTAACAATGCACACTTGGGAAGAGTTTTGTGGGAGATAATACGACGCATTCAGGCAAATTCATTGGTCTCTGACAGTTATGAAGAATACTAGAAAGAAACGGATTAACTTAAGATTTTGAATTCTGCGTTGGCCGGAGCATGATAGAGCAAATTGGTTGGTCATGTGGTAAA
>JAQIXW010002787.1:0-14530 GCA_034700685.1 Willowsia buskii | reverse complement strand
TTCATTAGTAATACCCGAATAAATCATTCTATATTTTATATTTAAAATCATCGCTTCCATCTCTTGATTCCAACCCTTCAGCGTTACAATGGCTAGAACTTCTCGACAGTGTATGGAGTATGGAGTTTATTTTATTATTTAAATATCAGTAAACCATTTATTTGGTGTTTAATTTTAAGAATTCACTTAATATTGTAACAGTAAGCTTAGTTGGTACTACTTACTTGTCAAGTTCATTACAATCACTATACACTACTTATACATAATTGAGACGAAAATTTATATTCACACGTGTACCAATAAATATTTATGGCATATAGTTATAATTATTGAGGTATGTTTTTCTTGTAATTTTACATATAGTTATCAGACGTTTGCGCGTGAACGTAATTTTGTAGATACTCTGAATATATTTACTAAATCTTACTATAATAGATCAATCGCAATTCCACAATGCACCACAGTTTTCAAATGTAAATACCAAAAACGTAAAGAGATAAACTGCTGCACAAACAATAATTACAGCTTTAACTTGTTTTATGCCAACTTCTTTGCTGTTTTCTATATCAACCTTATTTGTTTTAGTGGAAATGCGCAATGATTTATTATTATTCGTATCACGATACCGCCGGTACCAGAAATCGCCCAAACCACTGTCTTTCACATATTTTATTTTGCTTTCAAACCAATACGTGTGTGGCGCTTCTATCTTCCAGAATTCCATTCGCATTCCAGTGATTTTAGAACTCGCAATAGTTGAGCATCTCCTGTTTTCAATTTCCAACTTGGCTTTAAGTTCAGCTAACCATTTTTCCTTGTAAAATACTACAAATTTCTTTGTTTTGTTATCGAAATTTTTTGAGCTATAAATTTTTATTTGAAAATCTGTAATCTGATTAAGGTCCATAGTAAATCTGACATCTTGCATGGTTAACCAATCAAATACATATATTTCATATCCTGCACCAACTAATTCCTTATAATTTTCAAATGGCATTGTTGACAAAGGCGCCACAATTTGGCTTGTGATTGATTCTTCAAAGCACCAACCCAATAGCATTCCTGCTATAACGACTGTAATAAATGATCTATGTTTCTTGATAAGCTTTAGAGGAGGCTCTCCAAGTAACATGCAAACACTTGTACAAATATTATCTAGCCAACAAGAATACTTATCACTAAAAGAAACCAAAATTGCTGTTATCACAACAAGACAGCCTACAAATAACCATACATCCGATTGAAATGCAGATGTCCAACATTTTGTGTCAATTTTAGCATCAAAATCACGAATTTCGTTAGAATATAGTAACTTATTTCTTACAAAATTTGAGAAAACTATAAGACAGCTAGAATGCTCCCTTGAACTATACATCACCCTTGGTTCATATGCGTATGCCCGCTGAGGGCAAAACTTAGATTCCACTGATGGGCCACGGTAAAGTTTATTCGAACTAAGATTATATATTTTCGAAAATACCAACTTGGTCCTTAAATATTCCGGACAGGCATATCGAATTCGATAGGATATTTCAGAGTTCAAACAGAGACATACGTAGTTATTTTTGTATTCATAGTGTTCACAAGGAAAGATGTTTATGAACAGCGGCTTGTGTAGGTAGCTCACAAACTTTTCTAGGCTGTACCTACTAAAATAAATACTCATTGCTATGAATTCTGAAAGTGGAAAATATTCTTTCAAACCGGTTGTTTCTAAGTAAATTTTTAAGTCGGTTGACAGCATAAAAACCAGTTTGTTTGGGGTTTGCTGCATGCAGCAGAATTTTGTTTCATTTACAAGAAATATATGGAGAGGAGATGAAAATTTATATAAAAGTTTATCTTCCCATAACCTTGTCTCGTTGTTGAATTCAATTTCCCATATGACACGAACTGAATCTTCGGAAATAGTTTGGATGCACTCTGTTGTGCCATTGTAATGAAATATTAAGTTGTAACTCAAATTTATATTCCAATGTGTTAAAACATTATACCAAATTGTACATGGGGTTTGGGCTTGATAAAAATTATTACTATATTCGGCGTTAAGATTAAAGGCTGTTAAATGAAGAAATAAAATGCCAATTACTGTGAAAGAAAGTTGTGTCATTTTGCGTAGTATAATCTTTGAGTTTTATAACTGCTCATACGAAAATAATTTTACTGGGATCTTGAATCATGGGTTACGAAGAAGGAACGAAAAAGATGTGAGCAACAAGTGAATGGTTCTTCTAAAATAGCTATACCTTTTCGAGCTTGGGCGATTCAAATATCATCGGTAAAGAGAAAGGGGATGTGCCGAATTGTAAAGTTAATTTGATTTTGTAGAGGTTTTAATAATATAAAGACATGTGTCCTTGAGTTGAGTGATATTGGTGCTTCGGGGAAATGGTTTTACAAGCTGCTAGTTTAATGTGTTTTGTGGCAAATGCTTACAAAATTTAATGCATACTTTCAATCTTAAGCTTTTAGCTATTAATCTTAATGAAACTTTTCATGTTTATTGAGTACTTGAGATTCTATGAATAACAAAAAATATTTGATATATTTGATGACGATTGTTTTCGTACTTCATACTTGGGTAGTAGCTGAGTAGTTTTATATTTTGATATTGATTTTGATATTATGATTATGTTTTGTTCAGTACTTCAGTAATACATAAATAATAATAATAATAAATTTGTAATGCAACTTACTTAACTTAACTAACGTAACTTACGGAATGTAATCGTAAATATTGAGAGATGCTTTCCTTATATTTTTTCGTGAAATTGTCCGATTTGAACGTTTAAATACAATTGTGCTCATAGCATGAGCAAAATGGCTAAGTTTTACTCTAGTAAAATATGTGCTATTGCTCAGCACACTACGATTTTCAAAAGTGAATGCAAGAAAAGAAAGCAGATAAATTATCGCACAAAACATAACTACTACTTTCATTTGTTTCATGCCTACTTCATCGCCTGCTTCAATGTTATACTCATTTGTCTTAAGAAGACGTCCAAATTCCTGAATTTCTAATGCCTCATAATACCACTGATTCCAAAACGTGCTCAAGCCACTATACATTAAGAGCTTTATTTTATCTTCAACCCAATGCGTGTGGGGTGCATACACTTTCCAGAATTCTGTTTGAATGCCAATTGACTTTCCCACACGCAAGCATTTCCTGTTTTCGATTTCCCTCTTAGCTTTTTCAAACCGTAACATGAATTCACTGACAACCACAGAATATTTCTTCGTTGTGTTTTTTAAGTTATAAAAATCTTTTACGCTTTCATTGAACATGATTTCCACATTTTCAAGTTTCATGCTGCCACGTACATCATACAAGTTCATGGAATATATTTTATATTCTTCAAGAATTAAATCCTTAATATTTTGAATTTGCAAGATTGGCAAAGTTGCAACAATTTGGCTTGAGATTGACTCTTCGAAGCACCAACCCAATAGCATGCCTGCTACAACAACTGCAAGAAATGATCTGTGTTTCTTATTAAGATATATTGGAGGCTCCCCCAATAATATACAAACACTTATGCAAATATCATGTACAAGAGAAAAATGATTATAAATTTTGGAAACAAGAAATGCAGTTACCACAACAAGCCCGGCTACAAATAACCATACATTTGGTTGAAACGCAGATGTCCAACATTTTGTGTCCAATGTGACATCAACAGCTCGGGCTTCGTTGCAGTATAGCAAATAATTTGTTATAAATTTCGAAAATACTAGCAGATCTGTGCGATAATTGTACGAGAGACGTAGCGTCTTTGGCCAGTATATTGCCGCCAGAAGTGAGCAATATCCACCATCGGTTTGTAGATTATGACCTGTTAAGATGCTCAGATTATAGGCTTTTGAAATTACCAATAAAGACATTATGTATTCCGAGCAATAGTGTCTAATTTTAAACCCAAGGTAAGCTTTCAAACAGATTTTCCGAAATTTAGACATATATCCAGGCAAGTATAGCGGCTTTAACAATTTATCAACAAATTTTCTTTCATCAAGACCTTTAGAATTAGTGGTGGTGTGCGAAGAAAATATATCTGACGGTAGTGCAAATGTTTTCGAGCCGAGTGCTAATTGGATTTCTGAACGGGACGAGGAAGCAAAAACTAATTTGTTGGGTGTTTGCTGTTGACAAAATAAATTTGTTTGGTTGACGAGGAAAATATGAAAAGGGAATGATAACTGATAAAAATTAATAAGATTCACAAAATTGGTCTCATCATGAACGTTTGTTTTTACTATAATGCGAACCGAATTTTCGGAAATGGATTTTATACACTTAGTCGAGTTATCAAAATGAAACAATAAATTTGGTTTCCAATTGGTCGTCCAAATTTTTAAAAGGTTATACCATGCTTCGCACTTTTTATCTACACGTGATTTATTGATGGCATCCTCTGCGTTAATACACGTGACGGAATAAAGCAATAATATCCCAGTAACTTTGGAAATTATTGTTGTCATGATTTTCGGATATTACTTTAACGTTCTAGAATTTGTTTTTGAATTGAATTGAAAAACGAATGCTTTAATAAAAAAGCTAAAGGCTAGTCATCATTAAATCATTTAATGATAGTTAAAATGTATAGCTCTTATTTGTCAAATAAGTTTTTGGTTTAAAATTAATTTGGTTTTTGTAGGGTTTCCAGTTAAACCGAGATAGGTAACCAAATCCACGACTTAAGTAGAGCCATAAGTACGGTCCTTCTGGGTAATTGCTTTGCAAGTTGTAACTTTAATGTGTTCTATGATAAATGATTTGAAAAATTAAATATTCTTTATATCCTATATTCTAAGTTATTAAACTTAATGGACCATTTCTTGTCCATTGAGTCCTTGAGATTCCATTGAATACAGTATACCTTATGGTGGTGATAGCTTTTCTATTTCATACTTGAGTAGTAGTTGAGTAGTGTCATTGTAGATTATATTTGTTCAACGCTTCTTAATTTAGAATCGTGATAAGTGCTGATTCAATTTAAATGGTAAATTTTTACTATGAAGGAAGCCATCAATTAAGGTTATGTTTGCAGTCATTATAATGATATTTAGCCTTGTGTATCTTTATAATGGTCAATTGCCTGCATTCACAATTAGCAATTGTCGAGTGTTAAATAAATCTAGTCAAGTTTGTTAAGGTAAATCAAAATTAATAAAAAAATATCTAAACACATTCTACACGCCCACCTATTTTAATACCTTTTGTATTCAGATTAGCATAAATGAAAATTTTGTTTTTTCTAGATTTATGATAAGTAATTTTATTAAGCTCTAAATTAACATGAGTATTTTTCATAGTATATTTTTAGTTTAAGAAATGTGTTTTCGACGAAAGACTTGTTTACCCAGTATTTGATGTTTATCAAACGGAATTGCTCTACAAGCTAATTTTCCAGAAATAATTGGATAGGCAAAAATATTTTAAATTAAGCTGTGATAGAAATTGAAGATACGACAAAAATACATTTATTTTTCCAATTTTACTTAACTAATGCCTTATTGTGTAAGAAAAGCCTTACGTGTATATTGAGTATTGTCGGTGTAAACAGCTTTGTAATTTGCGACTTTATACGTTTTACATGAACAAATACATAGTGACGTGACTTTTCTTTGTAATTAGAATTTAAATTTCTAAGGAATTTGTACGTGATCAACTATTATTTCTTGTGCTGCCTTTGTTATTTTACAGTCTATGTAATAACTTGAAACCAATTATTGTGCTTTTAGTAAATTTTATTTGTACCAACAACAGCAATTTACTAGAGAAAGGAAACGAAAACACTAATATTTCTACGCAATCCGTTGCTCAATTCAGTGTATCAATAGCAATTGCATGTTTTTATTGTGTTTATCGTTTGAGAAATCTTAATAATGGCTCACTATAGACAATTCAGTTCGTTTCCTTGGATTACCCCATTGTTCGTAGATGCCCTCAAAATATACAAATACTCATACAGTCTTCTACCCTCAGGAGGATTACAGTTGGAACTTTCAAAAGAAAATATTCCTAATTTGAAGCTCCCATTTTTTGGGTTATACGCTTTCAGTTTCATCCTATTTTGCAATTTCCAACAAGGTTTCGCAATTCTGGCCCTCTTTAATATCTTCATAGGAAGAAGCACCAGACTTCCAAGTGGAACAGCGATATTAAAAATTATAATATCTGTGATCGAAGTGGCCCTCTCCTTTTTCGTCTGTACTTTGACCCGACTAGAGCTCATGTCAGACTACAAAGTATTTACCCAAAATGTGAACAGATTTCTCACCGCAAATAAGTTTCGAAATTCCTCCAAACATTTAACAAACGATTATTATGGACTACTACTAGTTTATATG
Source organism: Willowsia buskii (assembly GCA_034700685.1). NCBI lineage: Eukaryota > Metazoa > Arthropoda > Collembola > Entomobryomorpha > Entomobryidae > Willowsia > Willowsia buskii. The sequence continues at coordinate 8,176 of JAQIXW010002787.1, read as the reverse complement.
ATGCAAGGAATGGTGTTTTTAGCGCCGCCCTTACCATTTCTATTTCGATACAATCAAGTTGACACATGGCTACTAATCTTTGACTTTATTGGGGCAGAGCCAGACAAATCCTGGATATCTTGGATAATTTCTTTGGTATTTTCGGTGATACATTTTGCGCTAATTTCTCGAGATATACAAGTTGTATTGATGCTAAATGTTGGAATAATGTTGGCAGTTGAAAGCCACATAAAATTTTTACTTCAAGATTACAAAAGAGGAACACGGCCAGTAATTACAGCTCAAAGTTATACAATTGTTCAGATGACTTTTAATCGCATCGCAAAAATTTATAGTGCAATTGCAATTAATATTATAGTCTTCACTCAAGTATTTTTGACTGGTTATTTATGGGTTACTGTGAAGTGCATAAATCATGTTCCTGATTTTGTGATTGTTTCGTGCGGTGCAGCGTTTTTGGGAGCTTCAACACTAACACTTTTCTTACTTCATATTAATGCATTTACAAGACTCCGAAGTGTAAAGTTAATTGAAAGAAATACGAGATATTTAAGAAGAACTGGTAGAGACCATGAAGGTTATTTAAGAAGGTTATGGCTTTCAAGACAACCGCTTTCTATTATGTGTGGTAGTCAGTTTACTTTTAGTAAAGAAGCAGTAATTACGTATGCCAGTGTGCTTAACGCAAATATGACGAATGCCTTGCTACTAATAAAGATATGATTCTCTTAAAACATTACATATTGGCGATTGTACGATATTTTCAATTAAATTATAAGTTATATAGTTTATGACACATCACAAATATTTAAGTATTTCGTGTTCATATGCGAATGTTATTAAAGTTACATGATTCGTTATGACTAGTAATTTATATTAATGGTAATGTATTATTTATACAAAACTAATATTCTTTAATTGTTGATCAGGTTAATTGAGAGACTTTGTCGCACTGTACAAATAAATATAATCAAACCCGCAAACCATAATTAATATAGTTCTCTGGGATATACTTATCTGTATATTTCATGCAACAAACATTGCCCACACAAAAGACAAAATAAATATCAATAATTACTTAAATAAACAGTAACGAATTATCTCGGCATATTGACATATTTTCATATATGTTTTCATTTCCCAAGCCCACATTTACAAAACTTTCGCATGACTCACAAACAGTTTATATCTGCTAATTCTTTAAGAAAAAAATGAACAGCAAACTGACTTTTAAAACCCTTTACAAAATCTAGCGTAACTGGTAGGATTTAAAACATGTTACTGAAATCAACTTTAATATACAAAATAGAAAGGAGCCTCCGACTTGTAAATAGTTGGAACATTTTAAAATTTCAATATCCATATCTACTAGGACGGGATCAGCCAAATAAAAAGGGCAAACGCTTGTTCAAATTTACTCCGAATGAATCCTTTTTCAATTCTCAGTGGGCATATCATTTGGCAGTAATCTTGATTTATTTATTAGCCTCCACAATTTCAATTTTTCTAACAGAGAGCATTTCTACATTTGAAATATTGGTTTATGTTATACTTAATACTGTAGTAGTTTCCGAACTTGTTTGCATTGTACATCATTATGTTAACGGCGATGAGACTTGCTGGTTTTTTAATAATCTACTAAGATTTGAAAGACAGTACACCAGTAAATTTGGACCAGTGGATTTTCAGCAGTCTCTTCACTTTGTTTTCAAAGGTATTATTGGAATTCAATTCATTGGTCCAACTTTGTATGGAACCACTTGTGTTCTAATGCCTAGTGTTCCATGGAATGTTCTCCGGTTTTCGCTAAAGATTCAAAAGGTGAACACGCCTATACTGAAATTATTTTTCTCCCTGCCATTGTTTATGGCTAACTTTTCAGTGTGTCAGATCATTGCTAATTTCAACACAATCAATGTATTAATGTGCATTTTGGCTGCTAATCATTCAATTTATGGGGCGCTGTTGTTATTCGAAAGGTACAAATTGAAAATATTATTGAAGCAAATTTTCTTGTTTACAAATTAAAAAATACTTTCTATATACTTATGTATAATAATTTTATAATATTTCATATGTTTAGAAAACTAGATGAAATAAGGGATTTACCAAAAAATCACGATTTACTCGCATTGATGTATCGAAAGATTCAACTACTTTCTACCATCTATAATAACCTTCATCGAAATATGTTGCTGCCTGCTCATATTCTTATCCCAATATTAGCATTTGCTGGCTCCGCATTTATATTTCTGGGAGAGTTTGTACTGCCAAGTGGGGCTAAGCTTATGTTTTCTCAGGGCATTATTTTTGGAATTTTGGTGATATTATTTTGCTTCGTTTATCCTATTTTAATTCTCAAAAAAAGTTCTTTCTTAATTGTCAAAATGAAACGGAGGATATCAAGATTTTCTTGTGAAGAAAAAGCAACAAGGAAACAAATGAATTCACTTTGGAACAGTGTAGGACCAATAAAAATTTATTATTTCCAAGGAACATATTTTGATAAAAAGACAACACTTTTGCTATTAAATCTTTGCATTAAAATGGCAATACGTCTTACATTGATGGAAAATTCTGATATCGTTTGAAAAGCAGAACGTTATAATGACAAATAAGTGAACAAATACGAAAATTATATATCTGATTGGATATTACGAAAGTTTTAAATTTATTTTTTAAGAGGAGGCCTAAAATTATACATTTTTATAGATAATACTTAACTTCACATTTGTTGAATAAACTTACATAATAAATATTGATGACATGAGACGTATTGTACATTTTCATCAAAGAAAAGAAAGATTTTTCATTGCGCTTACAATCAGGTAGAACGATGTTCAGGGTTTCCTTGACTGAACTTTTTACACAGGCGATCCCCCCAGGGAATATTGGCTCAATCCGTTAGTAAGTATTTTTCTCATTAACGGAATGAGCTAAGCAAATATTGTCCAAAGTAAGCTCTTCAAGGTTGGGACAAGATCGGAAAATAGCGTGACGGAAGACATCTCCAGAAACGAAAAACATGTTGGAAAGTTCCAGGCACTTGATGGTGCTCCCGCAGAAACCAATTGATAGGATGAGCATGAAAGATTTGTAGGTTTCCTCAATGGATTAATACACGGGCACAAAATTATCGTTTAAAAGTTTCCAAACCACTGCAAACATGTACACTCCTTAAAACTTAACCACCAAAAAATTTATAACCTCTTAAAACATGCGAAACCTCTTAAAATATGCATAACTACCAAAGCATGCAAAACCTATAAAACTTAACCACCAAAAAATACATAATCTCTTAAAACATTTCAAATTGTCATCAATGTTTTCAAATGGTACCCTATAGCATGTAATACCTTTTTCGAAAGCCCTCGTCGAGCACATCATTTTCCACTAATTGACCGCCTCGTACAAAGCTCCCTCTAGTGGTAAATCAAAAACAGTGAATCTCAATGGAAATTTTATTATTTTGCCACCGTAAAAACGTACTTTCTCCTGATCCTTAGTCCAAATCATTTGGATATTTTGCACTACTGGCGTTTATCAGTCAGGACTCCTGACGAGCATTCTACTTTATCTCTTACATTACTTGTGCGGATTCCCAAATCAAATAACTTGTATTTTGAAGTGATAAGTGCTTACCATGTGACCTTATCAAATCTGCGTATACACCTAAAACACATAATTAGTAGCAAGGATTTGAAAGAATTCTAATTCTTTGCGAGATTCCCGTAAAATATTACAATACTTGCGATTGTACGATATTTAAGATTAAATTATAACACATTGCAAATATTTGGGATTTACTTAATCATACGTAAATGTTATTAAAATTGCATAATTTGATATGACTAGTAAATCATGTTGGTAATGTATTATTTGCACAAAACCTAAACTTTTTAACTGTTGATTAGAGAAGTTAAGCGACTTTATCCCACTGTGCAAATAATGAAACCACAAATTATATTCTGTATGATTTTCTGGTATACAATTAAATTTGCATGAGACTAAGATACGCTATTGCGCACACATAAAACAAAGTAAATATTAGTAATTACATAAATAAACAGTAAGTATTTATCTGTACAAATATACATATTTTCTAAAGCTAACATTTCTCTAGCCCACATTCACAAATTTTTGTCTGACTCACACGCATAATTGCTCTCTGCTAATTTATTAGAAAATAAAGTTAACCAAAAGCTGCCTTAAAAAGTTCCTTATTAAAAGCCCTAATGTAACTGGTAGGATTTAAAACATGTTACTGAAATCAACTTTAATATACAAAATAGAAAGGAGCCTCCGACTTGTAAATAGTTGGAACATATTCAAATTTCAGTATCCATATTTGTTAGAATGGCATCAGAAAAATAAAAAGGGAAGAAGCCTGTTCAAATTTACTCCGAATCAATCTTTTTTCAATTCTCACTGGGCATATCATTCAGCACTAACTTTGATTTACTTGTTAGCATCCACAATTTCAATTTTTCTAAACGAGAGGATTTCCACATTTGAAATTTTAGTTTATATTATAATTAATACTGTAGTTGTTTCCGAACTAGCTTGTATTGTACATCACTACGTCAACGGTGCCAAAACCTGTTGGTTTTTTAATAATTTACTGATATTTGAAAGACAATACACCTGTAAATTTGGATCAGTTGACTTTCATCAGTCTCTTCACCTAATATTTAAAGCTATCATAGAATTTCAATTCATCGGTCCACTTTTGTATGGCGCCACTTGTGTGCTAATGCCTAGTGTTCCATGGAATGTGCTCCGTTTTACTTTACACATTGAAGACCTTAACAGACCTGTGACAAAATTTCTTTTCTCTGTACCATCATTCATTGTTAATTACTCTTTGACTCGGAATCTTGCTAACTTTAATACAATCAATGTTTTAATGTGCATTTTGGCCGCTAATCATTCCATTTATGGGGCTCTGTTGTTGTTTGAAAGGTACAATTTAAAATTTCAATTAAGCCAAATTTTCTTGCAGGATTTAAAATAGTTTTTATCCTTCCTATGATCTCAAGTATAATAATTTATAAATTTTCAAATACTTAGAAAACTGAATGGAATTAAGGATTTACCAAAAAATCATAATTTTCTTGTACTGATGCATCGAAAGATTCAACTACTTGGTCACACATATAATGACATTCATCGAAATGTACTGCTGCCTACTCATATCCTAATTCCTATATTAACATTTTCTGGTTCAGCGTATCTCCTTCTGGGAGACAATGTACTGCCAAGAGGAGCTAAGCTATTGTTTTCCCAGGGAATCATATTTGGAATTTTAGTGATATTATTTTGTTTTGTTTATCCTATACTAATTCTCAGAAAAAGTTCATTGTTAATTGTCAAAATGAAGCAAAGAATATCAACATATAATTGTCATGAGAAAGCAACAAGGAAGGAGTTAAATATATTATGGAAGAGTGTAAGACCATTAAAAATTTATTATTTCCAGGGTACATATTTTGATAAAAAGACAACACTTTTGCTTATAAATACCTGCATTAGAATGGCAATACGTTTCACATTGATGGAGAGTTCATAATTTATTCTGCTTCTATCTGCATAGTAAGTCGTGATTAAAATAATAATTTTAAATTCCCTAATAATTTATAATTTTTTAGTTGGATGATCGGAATTAGAGAAAAAGTTTTTGTATGTAAATTGATATTGATTTTTAAAAAGAGAAAAAATTAATGAGTGTCCAGTTAATTTTCTAAATTACACGAGAGGGTTTTTAATTACGAACACGTGGATTAATCTAAACGCTATTGAATAAGGCGGAGTTATTCAACATAATGAGTTTTTTGACAATTAGTTCGTTATGTAACATATCAAAGGAGTGTATACCCTGCTATTGAAGAAATAATAGGAAAAATGTTATATGTAAATACTAATAGTAATAAGATGTAATCCTAATTATTTTCTAGAGTTTCAATTTGTATACTCTGTGGCTTTGCCACTGTAATACTAACAATATATAACCGTTATGAACACAAATTTTGCAAGAGCTTTCTTAAACGACCAAATTTAATGTGTCCTAGCGCCCATTTGATGCTATATCTATTCAATTAGAATTTAAAGCAAATTTTACAATTGTTAATCTGTGGCGCCGTTACTTAAATCATAAGTGAGTTTTGACCAAAGAAACTTGAATTTTACAACTATTTTAAATAATCGTTATCTTGTTTTGCAATCATGGCAAAAGATATAAATTCAGCTATAGTATTAATCCTTTATCTAACCACTACTCTGCTATATTGTCAGTCACTCAAACATCCGGAGTCCAAAAGCTTGGAAGAATCTGAAGTCAACAATCGTTTGAAACGCATCGTAAATATTTTCTCGGAATGTGTCGTTCGCGTAATCAATTTTCCTGGAATTGATTTTCATGCATCAAATCTTCGCGTACTAATTTTACTTATGCGATATTTCTACAGCAATACCACGCCTTGGTGGTCTTAATAAAGTCTGAGGTCAACAAAAATAACCTCACTCAAATATCCAAATATTCTAATCTACCAAACACAAAAAAACCATTATATTCCCATATTAATGACAAGTTTATTATTAGCACTAAAAGTATGAAATGTATCGCAAAAGTTCATTTATACCCACCAAGTAATCATACAGATCCCACCATGTACTACGCAAAAGACAAAATAAAATATATCAGGGATCCTTCTCTAACTGAAGCTTTGAACAAAAGAAGTGAATCTCAATGGAAGTTCTATTATTTTAGCACCACAAAATCCTACTTTCTCCTGATCCACGACTTTGGTAAAAATCATATAGATATTTTGAACTCTTGGCGCTTATCTGTCAGGACTCCTCACGAGCATTCTACACTATCTCCAACATTACTTGAGTGGTTTCCCAAATCAAATAACTTGTATTTTGAGTGTATCTTCTGTGATAAGTGCTTACCATATGCCCTTTAAAAGTCTTCGTACACCCCTTAAACGCATACCAAGTTGCTAAGATTTGGGAGACTTCTAAGCCAAATATCATTCAACCCACCACGTATAAACCGCTTTATTCCAACTCAAATAATAAAAACATTTCGTGATGTGTCTCCATACAAATATATGACTAATGTTGAGAAAAAAGTGGCTATACAATGAAGGGAAAATCCTGATATAAAAATTCAGTACATTTTGGATACCCATATGATATCTATACTGGCACTGGAAGTTTTGTGGAAACTGGACTGGCATTTCGAAGAGAGCGCCTGCGTTTTGTAAGCTGTCATCTTAAAGAGACTGGTTGGATTCATAATGTTGGGGAGTTGGTAATATTGTTGGATATATGGTGTTGGTTATGTCTATTCGCTACTGTTACAATTGTTTCAATAATAACTTCAAAGATAGCCAGTTATTCCATGTCGAAAAATCAGGGTTCGGTAAATGCCAATATTTTTGGTGATCTTGCTTTTAAGTTGTTTGCCACTTTGTTGGATCAGGGGGTCAGCCCCTTTCTCAGCATTAGCTTAAGGAATAATGTGTCCTTACAATTTTTACTGTTTTTCCCGTCAATTTTTCTTTTTATATTAAGTAACGAGTATAAAGGTGATAATATTACTAATGTCAGTGTGCCAAAACCATTAGTACCGTTTGACACATTGAGTTCACTGCTTTCAAATAATTTTATTTTGTATACACTTCCTCACAAAATACCTACATATGGTGCTAAAGATATGAAATAATTAAACAACGGTAAAATATTACTAATGATCATGAAGCTTTTACTTTAGTTTCCCAACTCTGGTTGTTGCCACAGATTTGAATCAAGCATTCATGGAGAAAATGCTAACCAGGAGAAATTATAATATAGTATCGAATTATACATGTAGATTTCAATATTAGTTTAATTTCTACGTTTTTCTTTGTCGTTCATGAAATTATGTTAGTAACTTCCGGTGCAAATGAGCAAGCTAATTTTCTTATCTTCTCATGAAGAAATTCATAGTAGTTTAATGTTCACATTTCTATTTTTAGAACGATTGTTCGTTTTTTCATTGTACATTGCTCCGGAAGGAAGGTCGTATAAATAGCCGAAGAAAATAGTCAGTAATCATCATTCGGTTTCGATCAGTTCAGTTGGAAAGTCATCTTCAACTAAACTTGAAATATTTTTGACCACTTAACTTGTA
>JAQIXW010002786.1:0-14531 GCA_034700685.1 Willowsia buskii | reverse complement strand
ATAGTTTGCAGATATTTTTCATGTGATTAGTTTGAATTATGTCATTAATGAAACTTGTCTAAACATTATAGCATGACAATTTTTTGTAAGTTTCGATATTGTATCTTTATGTCCTTTATAACGTAAATGAACCAGTAGCGTTCTAAAACACATATTTTGTTACTGTTGTTTGCTGAAGATGTGATGAAGAGGCTGAAGTTCTGTGCACTCACTGCAGTTTGACTTGGACAAGATCACTTTACAGGTCATGTACCTGCACAAATTGTTAGATTATTAAAACAGTAAGAATGTATTGATAATGATAATGGATCCCACTACCATTACAGTTAAGTAATTTACCAATCATTTACAAGGTTAGTCATCTAAAAAGATACTGATTGTGAAACGAATGACAGTAAGATGGTGCAAGCATTTAAGCCTATATCAATATCAATTCTTCTCGAACAAAATTTCATGCATCATCATGATGATGATTATGAGTTCCCTCAATACTGAGTTCGTTATGAAAATCCTGCAACATAAAGTTAATGATAATTTCATATAAGGACAGCAACATTAACGTTCATAGTAGTAGTATTCAATAATTCAATACTTCATTGCAAAATGAAGATTGGTATAGCTAGAGCTAGATTTTCCATTCATTCTTACAATTCAGTACCCATCATATTTTCAGCGCATATTCATTTCTTCAATTATTTTAGTACTACAGGCTGAGAAAAAAACTTGCCAAAAGCCAAGCAACTTTGAAATTAATTTGCATTGCTAATGTCCTCCTCTGCGCATATATTGCTTACTTTTTTTGCAGTGAAGTACTGATGAATGGACTCAACCCATCGGTATGAGTATGCACGTCAACTTTATTAATGAAATAATGTGCCATAAATTGAGGATAGTAGCAAATAACTTACACCAAGCCCATATGCCTCTTTCAAGTGATGCAGCAAATATAATTTGATTTTCTATACTTTTGCCCAACAAATATTGTCGGAGATAAAATATGCTTGTTGCAATGCAAGAATGCGGATAAGAAGGAAATTGTTGACATCACCTAATATTTTAACGCTAATTCTGTATTTTGCAAATTCCGAATCCGCAAGAAGTTTAAAAGTGGGTTCGGTAGAACTGGGAACTCTCATACATGTAGACGACAGAGTACCCAGGAAAACGTATTTTACCGCATCATGTAGTTTAACAAAGGATCTAATGGGAAGGTGATATGTTGACATCGGCACGCTATATCTAAACAACTCTGAATCATGAAATGTTCTGGTCTGCAGACTAACATTGGGGCGCCATCAAATATTTGCAAAGTAGGAGTATCGTATTTTAAAGGAATAAAAGCATGCGAAATCCTCAGAATTTTAAAGACAAGAATTCAACCACATTTCGACAGGAAGTGAGAAGAATTCCTAGTCTCTGAATCATGATTATAACAAGAAGGTTTCGTGATTTGGATGGTGAATGTGCTCAGTTTTTGCAAAAATTGCAAAAAGGATAGACATTGGCACCAACGTCAATTATGTGTGTACCAACTGGTGATTTTCTATTTTGCAAGGGTTCTTCGCGATATTCAGTCAATCTTGCAAGGAGCCAGTCACTGCTAAAATAATCGAGTTACAGGGTGAAAAGGGAAAAAGACTTAATGCATATAACAACGTAATATATTTTCGTTTCCAATTTCTGTTTGCAATCTTCCTTTAGATGAAGCATGTAACATTTTGATTCGTGGAATTCGTCCCTTCATATTAAATATACAACAATATTCCTTAGCTCCCTACTACTGGAGATTCTTGTTTCCACCATGCTCAGTAATAATATTTATACACCTGATATTCTTCTCACATTAGAACAAGTCCCTGTTTTCATTTCTCAGAGAGTAATTTCATAGAAAGCAGATGGTAAGCAGCCGCGATATAGGGTGAAATTATTTGGGAAAATTCCAGCTCAAATCAACAGTGAACAGAAGGAAAGGGTCCTTCATCAAGGCTATCTTATTCCATCGGAATGCAGCACTGACGTTAGGTAGACAGCCGACCCTATCCTTATACATTATTCTTGTTATTTGTGAGTACATTAATACCTGGGTCTGGCTGGGTTGATTTGCTACCCTTGATACAAAAATTCTCCTACAAAAATCAGACAGAAATCGTCGTCTAAGTTTTGAAACTATTTAAATTGCGATAAAAAAATGTTACTACGCGTAATGCTGTGAATTATTGACTATGTATGTTGGAAAACGCTTTATGCTACGATGTCTTGCCTCGTCTTGTATAGCTCATTTTACCCCATTGGGTCCTTTATTAATCTCTGGATGAAGGTCCTGTATTTACAATTGAATAAGTATACATATATATGTTGTGGTGGGCACTAGGAAGCAGGTAATGTAGATAAAGTAGACGTATTAATTCAGTGATAGCTTAAAAAATAAAGATATGATATGAGCCATGAGCTTTATAGAACTTGGACAAACTGATACAGATAATAGAGAGTCAGATAAAAGCATTATTGTGCAGCAACCATATATACTCAATATAAACCGGGGAGTATGAGGTTGGAGGCATATTTTTCGGTTCCCGTCATCCTATACACACATCTATGAAAAATTCTAAGGTATGCGTATCGTAGATAAGATTAAATGTAAAGAAAATCTACATCGTATATTACTATTATAAAAAGCGTATAGCGATGTAAATACAGCAGAAAAAAGGCTTCATCATCCCCGCAGGCTAAACTCTACTCAATTCCGGTAGCTACTTTCCTTTTGAAAATTTTACGAGCTTCATTCGTTTCCATTATAACATATCTGTGTACAAGGTGCGTCCGCCTATTTCTCTTTTTTTTCTTTGTCTTCTGCTCCTTGTTGTTTCTTACAAACTTGAACACCTCGTTCCTCTCTCTCTCCCTTCAAGTTCCATTCCAATTTCAACGTCTTATCATCAATGCAGCAATAGCAACTTTACAAACCTAAACAGCGATGAAAAAGGCAATGAAATGATTGTTGTATATCTTGTACAATCATTATATATGATTGTTATATTATTATAAAACCGGCTGAAGAAGTTTCTCTCGGATTTTTATTTTGAACAAATACCTTCTCCGCTGATGCATACATCTTTGTCATTTTCATGTGCGTAGTAGGCTTATAAAAATTTAACCTAAACTTATAATAAAAAAAAACTCTATAAACTTTAAATTCTTTTCTTGTATGTACGTGTTTTACTACAACTGTGGTGAGCATTGCGTTACACAATATAAAAGTGCTTTATAGAAAACATAATAAAAAAATAAATAAGTATTTTGGGACTACGATTACACGGTTTTATAGAATACACAGGCAGCAGGTAGATTTTATTGTTGTGGGCTTCATACTTCATTCCTTTCCTACTATTATTTTTGTTGATTGATATTCATAAATATGATGTTGGGGATTTCTGCTTGATAACGTCCGTCGTATCAAAGTCAAAAGTAAAAGCAGGCTCGTATAGCGTCTTACAAGACAAAAACAGGTATGTGTTCAGGTATTTTGCATTGAAGCACGGGTTAGAGATAAGAAAAATAATATACGTATATAATCCCTCTTCGTCCAACTGCATTGATAATGTTAAGGCAAGCAGCAAAGATTTTTCTTTTTTGTATGCTTTTCCCTGCAGGGTGCTTGTATGTCACCGGTGTCAGATTGACTTATGTAATATCATCGATGAACGGTTGGCTGAATCATTTGTAAAGAGAAACTCAAATGTGGTTTAATACAAACGGCTAATCATGCTTCAACTTTACACACTGAGCAGTCTGCTAAGTTGAAATCGTAGTAAAATGTTAAATAAAATGATAATGGGCAAAGATTGATGCATTGCATAATGCCCAAACGAGCTTGAATACATGAAAAGTATCATACAGGTAATAATAATAATAATTCAAATACGAAAAAACGAGCAAACCTGCATAGCACAAGGTTGAGGAAAGAAAAAAGGAATCTTTGTCGAGAAAGAAAATAATACTTGTAGCCTCCAGCTATTTTCTAAGGCGTTTTTCAGAAATGACAGGAAACTTTTTCCATCTTCCCGTCTCGATGTAAAGCCAAAGCTGCTGTAGGGATGTTATATTGTTCATCCATTTTTTCGTCTTTTTCCTCTTCGTGAGCGTGGCGTGGATTGTTGCACATATATCCTAGAGAGATAATATCCATTATAATTCACTGTTATTTACATCTTGCCTCAGTCTCTCTCTCTCCCTTGCAGTCCTTTGCTCTTCTGCTTGAAAAACTAGAAGATGGAAGAACCAAGAAAAAAGGTTGGACGAAGGATCATGGTGATGATTATGATGATGATGATCATCATCATCATCATCAAGAATCTCCTGTGGCAGCATCACATGCATACATGCCTTACGGTCCACCAGCGTTTTATACGCCAATCTGAACCTGAAAAGTTGAAGGGCATGCTTAAAGTCATTTTAAGTTGTGATGATGATGATGATAAGAAAATGTTCGGTTGCTTGCATTAACGACTTGGTATGTGTGTATGCACCTTGAACTTTTTGCTCGTTTACGGTGATCAACCATAGTATCATGGCTTTTATATTTACTATGTACCAAAGTGCTAGTATCCCCGTCATTATCATGGCAGCTTAGTCCAGTCGCAAGAAATGTATATTTTACACAGGGGCCACAATAAAAGTACACTACTATTACATACCAGTACCCCAGAAGTAGAAGGAATTTCTTGTTCAGCTTTGGTTTCTAACCATTAAAGTGTGCCTGGAGGAAGAATTTATATATGCATTATTCAAGCCAATGCGAAGCTTTATTTTGTTGAATTATGCATGCTTATAGTATATCATTTTGTAAACGCGTTTATTTGGCGTCTTCCATGATTCTGATGGAATTATAAAAAGCGTTAAAAATCGATGCTTAATTACGTGCGGTTTATGCTTATTGTTACTCATGATTTTGTTTAACTTTTTTTACAGGAAAGAAATAAGCCTGCACTTGTCCTTTACGTCCGGGTTCATTTTTATCTGGAAACACTACCCCAAACATTGTAAGTTTTTCATTAACTGATTATTGTAAAATCTTTCCTTTAATTCCTAGTTTAACTATATCACAGTAAAAAATCGAATTATATGTGCTTTCCATTTCCTCGTATGATGTTTAAAGGCAAGTAGGAACAAAAAATTTGTAAATGAAGATTGCTTCCTGAGCACAAACACAAAAATCAACCTTAGAACTTCTATGACGTGACGATACTGACAATGGGAAAAATCTATAAATCTTTTTGACACCTATGAGCAATACCATATTGTTGCATGCTAACCCACTTCCTTTCTCCTCTCACAAAAGGGTTTCAGAAGCAAACACAATTTATGACTTTGTGGTGTAACTTTGGACAAATGTGACGTTGACATTATGTGCTATGGATCGTTTAAAGTCTGTGTATGGATAAAAGGCTCTGCTTTATAATAATGTGCCACTAAAAAGATTTCATTTTATTATACTCATCAATTGATGGTGCCCCGAAGTTATGCTCTATGAATGTCAGACAAGAATTTAAGTTGATTGATTGTAAAAATGTAGGCAGATCAGAACTAGACCTTTTAAATGACCTTTTGTTTTTTACCTTTCTCAAAAATGCAAATATTATTTGTGACATCAGCTTCACCTTTTGTTCAGGGATCGCTTGGTATAGCTATAAAATTCAAGCTCTTCAGAAAACGAATTCAACTTATGAATGCTTACATACAAAATTATACGAATGACTGTGAATAGTTTATGATATGCATCACGTTCTGTGGACGCGTTTTATGGTTCAATGGCAATAGCATATGATGTCATTAAAACGGATATTGATAGGTGTCCATACATATACCACAGCTTCGACACTGCAAGTTACCCTATTGGTGATCAATGATCATTGATGTCAACCTTCATCATCATTTGTCTTAAATTTTTGACGTATGACACACACAGGGGTGCACGAAACGCAGCATGCTTGCAACTTTAACGAGTTCAAAAAGCCATTACGTACATTTGAATGCTAAGAATTTGTAACGAATTTGATCTTAATTTAGTCGTAATAGAGTGTATTTTAGGACAAGCATTTTCACAAAATTACCGAATGAATGCACTTTACTTAATACAAGCTCTTCATAAATTGTGTACCAATGTTTTAGAAATGATCATAGTAGTATGTATGTTTATTAGAGTATCCCTAAAACATTTTGAATGACTTTGTTCAATATATTATGATTTTTTACTTTGTTTACAGTGATGTCGTAACGTTACTCCACTACTATTTACAACTAAGACAAAACTTAATTGCCGCTCCAAGATGTACAGTGGCAAATCTTGTACAAACCGTAGCGTACGCTTTACAGTCAGAACTTGGGGACTGGAGACCTTGTCAAGAGATGCCAAGATGGACTCATTCCTTGAAATCAACCCTTGGCCCATCTCTGCATCGCTCCCACCAAGCGTGTGCCGGACTCAGCCAGCAACAAGCTCGCTTGGCTTTTATTCGTGCTGTGATGCCACAATACAATATGCACGTGTTCCGAATGACACTTAAGACCAAAGAGGGGAAGGACGCTCCAGCGTGGATTGGGGTGACTCCGAAAGGGATAGAAATATATCATGTGAGCATATTTTAGTTTAAGTAATCGTCTGACATCATTTCACGCTATTTTATCCTAACACTTTGGTTCACATTCGTAAAATGTTAATTGCTGCTTGTCTGCAGAATACTTCCGGTGCATATGAGATCCCTGACCAACCACGTTTTACCTTTTTGTGGGCCAACATAACAAAACTTTATTTTGAGGTATTTAACTGATTTTTATTCATTATGCATTCGTGAACATACCATAATATATCATATATTGTGTATTTATCTATTGGAAACTTTGTTTGAATTTCCAGAGAAAAAAGTTTGAAATTCGAGGAGTCCCTTGTCCATGGTCGGGCTCAACTCAAAAACTTTCCTTCACGGCACCATCTGAGCTAGTCCCCCGACATCTCCTCCTGCTTTGTCGTTCCACACATCAATTTCCCCTGAACGGCAAGCTTTCTCTCTCCTCCGACCAGCAGCATCATAACCACCACAACGGGAACGGCCACAAAGCGTCCTCTCTGAGTAGTACCGGTGGAGAGTCTAGTTGTAACTCTACACTTTCGTCCACCAAGCATGATGACAACAAGATGCTGGACTTATCATTATGGGCTGATGGGCTTTTACTCACTGGAGAGTCTAGTGAGCATCAACGAGTTTCTGTCATCAGCAACGCCTCATCCAACACCACCTCAGGCATAGTCTCCGACCGTGTTTACAGCCTGGATGGGAGTGAAGGTTGGTTGCAGCAAACAACTTTTATTATTATTTCCTTTTTTGCTTTACACGATTTTTATGCAAGCTACGAAGCCTTCAGAAGAGGCTTTAGAGACCCCCTTTACAAACAATGTTTTTTACTCGGTTTTCTCTCCCACCAATCGTATATGCACTCTTTAATTTTTCTGTGTACAGTATACCTATGCAACTTGTTCCTCTCATTCTGTGATTGAAACTCATAGAATGCATACAGAAATTTTATGTGGTAGTCATAAGCTGGGTTTTCAAAGTAGTTCAAACGTTAAATATTATAAATTATCCCAACTTCCTTTATTAAGCCGGTGTATTTACCGAAGATTATATTTAAATAATAATACATGTAATTTTTAAATATTACAGAAGACTTGGAGATCAGGGAAATCTCGGATATTTGCACGGACCGTACTCACAACATAAACAACTCCGCATCACTGGAATCATTAAATCCCAATCACCACAGACATCCACCAATTCCCACAAAAGCTCATCTTAGTAGGCCGCATGCTGGCAACCATCGTAATATATCATCGGCCACAGACTCAACAGCCTTGACCTCCTCAAATAGTCACCACGACGGGGATCACCATTGTGGCGAGGATGGAAATGAAGCGAAATACTGGTACTGCGACTCAGACTGTGAGCAGGACTACGAGCAAACTGAAACAACTTCCACCTGCAGATCGTCTTTGCTTGTTAGAACAATAGGGGAGAAAGGGGACTGTGCAGGTCATTGTGAATGCAATTGTTGCACTGCAGAGGAGGATGAAATAGACGGAGAGCCATCAATAGTTCACCAACATCATAATACACCGTCAATGGTTAGCGAGTCCACTCTTAAAGCTGTGGATATTACAGAAGAAGGAATGTCTCTTGAAACATCAACAAATCACCAACAAAATGGAAATTGCATTGACAAAACTGTGCTCTCTGGATCTTTATCCGACAAAAATCAAGACCAAGAACAGACTTGCAGGGAGGAGGCTGAAGAGTACAAATTGGAAGATGAGCATGTATATGGTGAAATTAGTGATGAGCCGGAAACAACAAAATCAAAGAGTGGTGCAAAAAGTGATACTAGTTGCAGAAGCAGCAGTTGTGAACGGCAATACTCCATAATAGAGGAGGAGAAAGTACGGTGTAGCAATAGTAAAAATGCAGTGTGTGACAATGAAAGCAACGCAAAAGCTCCCAAGCCTAAGCCGAGATATAGTTGTGTGAAACTGGTGGATCCTCAGAAAAAATCTTGCAAGTGTGTTCCAAAGGAGAGGTGCTGTGTAGTAAACCGTAAGGTTGGAATGACGAATGGAGCATGCAAGCACAAAGCAGATAAAATTATAAACAATGACGATGACTCGTCTGCAAAATGTTGTAACGTGACGGCTTCCCCTTGTGGCAAGGAATGCAGACGAAGTTACAGCACAAACGTCGTCTCTCCGTCCAAAGAGAACGGTTTAACACCTAAAATTGCTTCCTTAAAGTGTTTGCGAAGCCCCAGACAGAATGGAAAATGCTGTTCAAATATTATCAGTACAGAGAAGGGAAAATCAGAATCATGTAATTTGAAATCTCGTAGAGCCATACCCACAATTCCACCTAGCCAAATGAATAATTACGTGGATTTCGGGAGAAAGTTACAACAAGGAAGATACCCGAGCACGAGGACAGTTAGTGACAATTTTGATACAGACTCTGATTATGTGCAACTTCCTCCTTTGATGCCACCGCCTCTTCCTAAAAAGCCAAATTCAAACAAGTTGTGGAAATTTGTAGGAAATCCAGCCAAAGCATGTACAAACCCAACTTCTTCCTCACCTCTCCCACCAGAAGTGAATATGAGCACTTTGCCACGCAGGAAACCAGATTCATTTGCCCTTGCAAATGTCTTAGAGCCTGCAGGAAAAAGTAATTTATTGCCTTTGAAGCCATCATCAAGATCAACCACGGCTCTGAACTTACTTAGTGAAAGCAAGCGACCAGAGCCGCCACCCAAGCCTCGAAAAAGTATGGCTGATTTGACCTCTGTGGAAGCAGACTCTACTCCAATAGATGCAAGAATCATTTCAACAAAGCCACAAATCCAAATTCAAACTGCTTATGCTAGTCCAGCTCCAACCGCCATTCCTGCTACTGCACAGGTTCTTTACAGAGCTCCACGAATTAACATTCACCATCTTACTCATCAAATAAACTCTGGAATGCTCCAGCATTCAAAAAGTGTGGACAATATATACGATACTGTTGCTGCAGAGGAGCCTTTTGTGCCTTCAATGCCAGCTCCCCCATATCCTGGAAAATCAGGTGCTCCTGTAATTATTCGTCCTAATAACTACATAGATGTACATGCATCGTCTGTGAAAAATAAATCAGTTCCACAGCAGTCTCATCAACAAGTCCAAATGTGTGGGGTGCCGGCACAGACAAAACTCAGTCTTCAGCAGCAACAGCAGCAGTATCTTGGTGCTGGAATGATAGGTGGAATCGGCAGTAAATGTGGAAGTGTTCCTAATAATTTGAATAATTTCCTGATTGGATTGCAAAATTTAAAACCCTTGTCCAGAGCTCCTATTGTTCATCCAGCAGCAACTAGTTGCCTTTCCATTTCCCATTCAGGAATGAACACCATGATGGCTGGAAATAAGCCAACAATCGAACACAGCCTTCGTCAAAATTCATGCGTTGGTTCCTTGTCAGTACCGGGCAATCCTGGAATTCCTTTAGTAGCGCAAAGCCATCAAATTGTTCCAAGCAGCACGACAACAGCAGGAAATCCCCGTTTCACAACGGTGTATACCAATCAGTTGACCCGCTCCCAAATACAACAATTTAAAGCGCAGCTCTATTCTGACCTGGACTATGTTGTCTTTCCCCCAAAAGATCCGCGTGTAAGTCAGCAAGAGTATTTTGATGCAAAAGGCCTCGGTTATACAACCATAACTAATAGCAATCCCATGCTGGGAAACGGTATTGCATGTGCATATTCAATGGGTGATATTCCTCCCCCATATCTTCCACCTCCTCCTCCATATCCGATATCAGTAAGTAGTGGGAACGTAAGTAAAACATCCATGTCCGCGAATACATCAAGTATACCACCGCCACCTTTACCAGGAAGAATGCCAAAAGGTACCACGGCTGTGACCAGCAGTACCACCACAACATCTGCATCTGTCTTGGCAAAACCGGTTCCACCCGTCAGTATTCCCGTGGCATCAGCAGCAACATCATCTCTCAGCAATCAAAGCCTTGCAGCAACAATGAACACTTCCTCATTATACCATCACAACTCATATCAGTCGCTGTATAACGTGGGATCGGCAGCATCCCATTGCTCTTCCTCACAGTATGGCTATTACGGTGGAGGAGGAGTCAGCGGCCTGAACGCTGAGAATTTGCAAAAGTTTTTATCTACCCAGAGCTTTGCCGGTAGTAATAGTTCCGCTGCCATTTACTATCCAAGCTCGACTCAATCAGCACCTCCATTACCACCTTACAAAAACAACGGTAATGTTGTGGTTGAAAATGGCATGAGGAAGGCTGTACAACAACTCATGTCTAGCGGTAGAACGGCGGCAGGATCGGGAGGGATGATGATAACACCCACGACAATCTCGGCTTCTAGCGCATTAAATAATATGGATGACCGCATTCGCTTGAAACTAATGTCTCGTTCTGAGGAATCCTTATATGCTCAGCCATCTAATGAGACTGAGGAGAAACTTCATGCAATTTACAATCTTCCTCCGCCACCCCCATACAAGCGAACAGCAAAAAACGCAAGTGCGTCACATGGACAGGTAAGATTTTAACCCCGAATTTCCAACATGTTGTTGCTCATCAAATTTGATTTGCCGTAATAAATTAAAATCTAATATAAAATTTCTTCAATCGCAGATCCAAAGACCATCACCAAGTGAAATAGACTTGGCGTCGCTGAGAGCCAAGTGTAAAGCACTGGATTTACCTCTTCTCAAAGCCCTTTGTAGCGAGGGAGAGCTTATGACTAAGCCTGGAGCAGGATCAAGAAATCGGATACGCCCTACGGCACATGCTCATCCCAATCCAGCAGCAAACCCTAAGCTACCACCAAAGCAGCCTAATCTATCGGCGAAATCTTCAAAACCAGCTCCACCACCTCCTCCCTGCACTGTCAGCTCTCAAAAAACTGTTACTACTGCCAATGCGTAATAATTAATGATTAGATTTTTAAAATGAAAGACTATGTCAAGTTTCTGACAACATTTGTAACATTAACTGTCCAACAACTCCTTGTCCTTGATGGGGGGGAAAGTGAGAATATTGCAACTTGAAAATTCTTTTGTTTTCCTGCAAAACGTTCAAGTTTTTTTTTACAGTAGGGGTTTTCTTCGTAGTGCCATGAATAACAGATTCACAGTTCAATGGTAATGTAAAAATTAGGTTTATACAAAATACTCGAGTATAGCAATTTAGTATGACTTCAGAATAATCCCACCTAAATATTGTTTCATATAAAAATGACAAGTATTCAAGCACAGCCAGTTTATTGCTTTTATCCTATACTAATCGTTTCTTGCTATGTACATGTAAGCATATTAAATTAGAATAATTAACAAGGTACTATTTTGTAATAGTCTGCGACAACGAAGGATTAGTAAGCTTTAAAAACTTTTTTTATACACTGTATATTTGTAAATGCAACCCTAAAGTTAAGGAATCATGACTTCAGTGACATTGAAAACGTAAGCTTAGATATATGTATGTATTTAATTATTATAAAAAATGAAAAGATTCTCGAGTTTGTCTAGAAGAATATTTAGAAATACAATAATAGTTTTAGTTATACGGGCATATATAGCCTTCTGTAAAGGAAACCCTGTAATTTAAAATTGTGTATATAGGTTATCATTTTAAAAATATTTCTTGTGGCTTTACTTTTTCGGGTTTATGGTTTTGGTAATAGTCTAGTTATTTAAATGTAAGAATCTTTTGTACATAGAATTTTTAGGTAGATAGATGCTTCATTTACTATGAGTTCTGAAACTACCTGAAAGATAAACCCAATAATTAAATATCAAATCTTGGATATTATGTTGATTGCCATTATAAAAAGACCTCCTGAAAGCTAAGAAACGCTATCCATTATCTTATGTCCGTCAGTCTGTCTCATCCCTCATCTCATTTCCTATAAATAACGTCTTATCCTGGTACGCTTTACGAG
This sequence comes from Willowsia buskii, assembly GCA_034700685.1. Classification (NCBI taxonomy): domain Eukaryota; kingdom Metazoa; phylum Arthropoda; class Collembola; order Entomobryomorpha; family Entomobryidae; genus Willowsia; species Willowsia buskii. Next base: position 1,976 of record JAQIXW010002786.1, on the reverse strand, counting down.
ATGTTTTTAAATTTTTCTTTACATAAATCCCCCACAAATTTTTTGCTGAACCATTTTAGCCAAACGTAAGTTTCCAACGTCTAATTATTATTTATGGTTTTTACAGTCTGAAAAGTTATGGTAAACAAGTTCTAAAATTTTTAACGCTGATTGTAAAAATGGACATCAAGTTTAATATATTAGATGTAACAACTACATGTAAAAAACCATTTAAATTTTAACTGATCCCCCCACTTTGAACGAATTTTCTGTCGATTTCCTGTTAGTCCACTTAAGCTTTATTTCTTTTCAAACATGCAAAAACAATCATTGATATTTTACTTTATAAATTACAATGCATTTTACGGAATAACAAATACGCTGGCTGACACGCAATATTGCTAAATATTATGTAGTAATCAATGTAATTAAAGTGTCCAAACTCCAAACACTATTTAGTTTCATTTGATTTTTAATGGATAAATGTATTTTTAAGTCCAGACTGATAAAATGCAACTTTTGTCAAAAACTGCATTTGAAAATGAACTGAAAAATACTATATAATGTAATTGTTGCAATGGACAAATTTCGGAGGGCTAAAAAAAGTAGGCAAAAGTACTTGACTGAAAAATTCAATTAAAGACAATCATTCTTTATACAAACAATGACAATCAAAACAATAAAATCCAAAATGAAAAATATTTATAAACAGATTTACTCAAGAAAATTATTAATTTGAAAGTTAACCGATATAAAATCACACAATTCTACGCATCTTCATGAAACTGTCGTTTAAGCAAGATTCATTTAGCACATTTCAAACATTTCAACTGATTAACTTACATACGAGTAGATTAAAAAATATTCAATATCAGTGTCATGAAATTAAAGTCATTTTTTGTGAAGAATGATAACTAATCATTTAAGCATTTATAAGCAAAAACTATAATGCCACGTACAAACTATTATGCATAGGCAATGACTAAAAACTTATTTGATCACTGGCAAGTTAACCGTTATCGAAGCATTTTTTGCTTAACATGCTGTTGTTATACAAAAATCCTCAGGTAGAGCAATAATGTCATAATACAATAAAACTTGTGCATTTCAAAAACTTTTGCTCAACGTTACTAATAATTGTTGCAATTACATTATAGTTAACTTTAAAATCACAAATAACACGAAAAGATAAGCCTCTTTAATCAACGGCCAAACCACTGTTTTATGAATCTGTTTTAAACTTTTAATCAACAAGACTAAAAATAGGTTAAGATGTTTTTTGTGTGTCTACGGTTTTGATTAGGTATCTTATTGAACAAATCAACAAAATGTATATTTTAATAATCGTGATTAAACACTCATCAATGAGTTCCATGGGTTATACGACATTTAGGTTTAAAAGTGCATCTAGGTATAATAGTAATGCTATAAGAAAGAGTGAGCCTGTGAATATTTTACTATGCATTGTGCATACAGTACTGCGGAACTACTAATACACAAAATGTTGCTTGAATGATATGTACTCATACATGTGAAAATATACTGTAAGTTCAAAAGATAAAAAATAAAAACAAAATTTAAAACTTGATCTTCTTTGTATTATTTTTTTTATTAATGACATAATATTAATGATCTGCAGTTATATAATAAGTAATAACATTATCAACAGCATGACTCTCGATTATTAAATAATGGTGGTGAGTTTTTTAGTAAATGGCCTAAATATATATTATGACCCCTGTTAGTTCCCGTTCCCAGCGAAAGATTTACGCTCGCCTTCGGGAATAATGCACCAGTTTGGAGAATGGGTTGCAGATAACCAGTTGAAATCATCCACTGCGTCATACCTGAAATACAGAAACAATAACAATAACAATAATAACTACGAATCATACAGGTTTTTGCTTTGAATGCTTTTACTAGAGCACTCACCTTTCTAGGTTTGCATCTATCCCTGCTTTTTGATGCAGTTCCTTGGATTTTTCGTTGTCCCATTG
>JAQIXW010002785.1:0-14533 GCA_034700685.1 Willowsia buskii | reverse complement strand
AATATTATTGTTATTAGTGGGCTGAACATTTTAATCAAAACTGCATATTTTGCAAGGCGAAAAATTGTTAAATGCACCATTTTTTTCATATTCTGCCAATTATTTCTAATCGTTACCATATTATACTTTTCTTACCAATATAAGACGTGAATTTTTGAAACAAACAATCCTTTCCGAGGTTAGATACAAGTCAATCACTTCCAGCAAGTGCAGAATTTCTGACTCAGAGAATGACTCTTACGTTTCCTTATATCTTATCAAAAATGTTAGTGATAAGCACAGGATATTATAAATGAATAAGTCATAGTACAATCACAATGTATACGTATATATATCTACACAGTTGTTTTTGGTGATTTTATTGTATAAAGTGAAGTGCATATATACGTATATGTATTGGGTGTTTATATAACAAGTTAGATGTATAATGTATACTGCAATTTATTGTGCATATTAAAAAAGTTTCCAATCCTAAATCAATGCATGGATAGATTTGGTTTCGTCATTGATAATTCGAAGGTTTTAAGAGCAGGCAAACATCAGAACGTTTTGGTATATGGCTTTAGATTTTTATGTTATCACATATTTGGTATCTATAAGGTAAAAACCTGCAAAATGCTGAGGTGTATTTATAATATTCGGCTCTAACATCAGAACTTCATTTCAGTAATGACTGAAGCTTTAACTGACAGAAAGACTGTAAATATGTATTGAGGCATTTTTGAAGTCAATATATTTAAACTACGGTTTAAAGTATTATAACACAGTTTGGTATTGCATAATAACAATACAATTTCAAATGCTTAAAGAATGTCTTGATTTGTCAACATTAAAATTTTAGTACAACTTTATCAATAATAGTAACTCCTTAATGATTAGTACAATGTAAATGCATTATATTTTATGGTTCATACACTTAATATCAAATAGCAGTTTACATAGCTGCTGAATCATAGGGTGGCTCATAGATACAAATATATGCAGTTGACAAGAATATATCAAGCCATCTCTTAGTTTCTGCTGGCAACTGAGTCATATCAACAGATTTTGGAGGGTTGAAAAATTTGGGAGCTATAAGGTCCAAGCCTTCTTCAAGTCCAACACATTCGGTCAGTATCTATCAAAAGTTTGCGAATGCTGGTTTGAACATATGAGGGCGAAAAAATTAAATTCACACTAATATTTTATAAATATGAATGTATTCTTACAGCCCCGCCAGTTTCAATTGCCATTGAATCATGAAAAACCCATTTTGGTTTTTCATTACTTTTACCCTCTGTTGGAAAAGTCCGTACAAAACAAGTAAAATGGTTCGTTTTGAGACAAATGACAGCGCGTAAAGCCATTATGTTATTGTCCCCATCTGTAATAGGAAAGCCAATGCTATTATTTTAATTGAATTCAATCTAGTCTTATTAAATTTAAAGAATTTTGTATTACCATGTCCATCAAGCACTCCATCCAACTGAAGATCCAAATTGGGATAAACCTTTTTATACTGTGGAATGCCTTCGCTTACGGGAAGCTTAATCAAAAATCCAGTTTTTGGTATTTCTCGCAGCTTTATATCTGCCCACTCACAATACTCTCGAAGAAGATACTGCACGGATGGGTTTTTGACGCTTTCTGCTTCCGGTGTCATGGGAGGGAAAAGTTGCAAAACGAAATCTTTCGTGTCCTCACCAATCTCAAAAAATTCAGGCACTTGAAGTACTGTAGCGAAAAGACTCTGAATGAAAGTTTCAGCGTCTAAAACAAAGTATGGTCAATTTTAATAACCATACATCCATTACGATTACGACTTTAATATCATATTTTACATATAATCATATCGTATTCAGGTACCCATAAAGTTCCCCAAGTAAGATTTGTCATCTAAGATTTGGGCCAATGCGACTCTCAACTTGTAAACATTTTTCCAACTGACTTTAGTTGCATATCGAAGTGGTGTGACAATATCGTATCTTAGCAGGTTTCTGGCTGCCTCAATTTTCAATGTATTTTCATCGCCGTATTTAGTGCGTATGTTTGTCATATTATTAAATCCACTGTCAAATCGGTTTGTGAAACCGAAGAGTGCAAATAGGACTGCATCAATGTAACAAGAGTTCTGATTACCTTCGATACCCATATTTGCCAACTTTTGAAAAGATACTACAATAAAACAAATAAAACAAGTAAATAGATATACAATCTATTGGATTTAAGTAAAATTATGGGTATAACAACAAAATTTTGATAGCACATTTTAGGCATTACATTTGCTCATCTCAAGAGGAGTACCCAGAAAATCTCGACGATTTGCTTCATACGAAAAGTCCACATGTATGTCGGATGCTAATATAGTGTCTTTGGTTCCTTTCTTACTATTTTTGGGTTTTTCCTTTAAAATTCTCAAATGTTTTTCTGTCGACTTTTCATTACTCAACAGAAACTCGATAGGAATGTAGACGTGTTTACCTTCCTGACATCTTTTTATAGTACATTCTTTTCCAAAAGTGTGACGCACTTGGAAAGGGTTCTCGTCTATGCTTTCTTCCTAAACATTAAAACCGTTACATGATGAAAGAGATTGGGCGCTTGCATGCTGGGAATTTGCATTAAAGTGTGGAGAAAGTCACTTACGAATTTAACACCTACAAAAACCTGTTTTGGTCTCAATGTTGGAATTTCGCATATCAAGTCGACTTTCCCCAAAATGCCATCATTATATTCGGGAGTTGCGACAACCATGTCACCACTTTCAATTTCATCAACTAGTTTACATTAAACCTTTTTATCAGATAAATTTCAAATCATGCGTATATTAAATATTTTTTATAAGTTTATAACTACCGGTGACTTTTTCATATTTCCCTTCTTCTACAAAGCATGTTCCAAATAACTGCGTCTTCCAGGATTCGTGTCTATCTAAACCTTTATCTCGCAAAGGGGCACGTCTCGAAACTTGCCTTTTGGGTTTTTTTCCGCTGTCATTATTTTTTTCCTTCGTTTCATCCTGATTTATTTTTTTAAATTGTCAATATCAATATATTTTAAATAAAAACATGTCTAAATTGTTAGCAGTTAACTTTATGCTTACATTGTCATTGTCACTCTCTGGCAAACATTTCACAGGTTCTGAACGTGCAGGAAGATTTTTAGTTTCATTTTCTTCACCAGATCCGCCCTCATTATTATCTAATTACAGAAAATGATTTACGGACGTCTAATGTTGTTCTCTTTGAATCGACAATAATATAATGTACCGACCTGTGTGGTTAGTATTCTGGTTATCAAACGACTCATCTATAGCTTTTGTCTTTTGTTTATCCAACGTTTCTTGCTCAAGCTCCCTCTTAGCCTTAGCATTATTCTGAGAATTGTTACTGCTCGGGCCAGATTCTTCTTTTGAACTCTGTGAAAGTTCTTTTAAATCTGGGTAAATTCCAGTATTTTCACTGCCATTTTGTGATTGATCAGCTTGCTTATAGACAAACTCGTAATAGGTTTCTGTGTTACTCTCATATGTAACTTCTCTTGAGGCAACTTTATCTTTGAGAAAATTGAACATAAGAATAAAAATGGTTTAAATAATTAATCGTAATTAGTGTTTTCGATAAGATAAGCATAATATCTTAATAAAAATATCCATCTCTAACCAAAAGATAGATGCAGATCCATTAGATGTCGCTGGATATTAATATCCTCCCATCGGTAGATCTGATTGAGTGGAACTTCAAAAATTCTACCATAATCATTAAGTTTGTTGGTCTTAACCGGGGTTGATAAATTGGTTTCGACGAAATATTTTAGCTATATAATTTAAGGAAATAGTACGTAAATACAATGCAAAACTTATGATTTTTCCAAAAATCTAAAAACATAAATAACTCACAGGACAAACAAACGCAGTTATTTCCGATGCTGGTTTTTCTAAGTTCTTGCCAATGAAGTATATAGTGCATGGAATTAACTCTGTTCGACTCGAACGAAGCAGTGGTGTCCACGCAACTAAATCTGTTTTTCGTACATTCTTGGCAGTAATCACTTCATAATATTCACTGAAGAGACGTTGTTTTGCTGGTTTCAGCTTTTCTGGCAAAATGTTTGAAGAAACTGGCAAGATAAGACATGATTCAGGAACTAAAAGTTCCTTTCGAGATTGAGCCAGTTTGGGATACACAGTCTTTAATGATGTAAAGTCACAATCCTACAAATAAACATTTTAGTAACCATAATGAGTTACGTGATATTTTTTATTTAAAAAATAAGCATTATATTGTATACCCGCTTCAGTTTTATCCTCTGAGTTTTCAGTACTTGTTCGGCTTCAGCATGCGGATTGCCACCTATAACCTCAACCAATAGGGGATCCTGGGTTCCATGTAAAAAGCAAAGTGCTTCTTGATTAGTTTTTAGTGCCATATTCGTTCCTTTTGACTCATCCATTGCACTTTTAAGTAGAAACTAAAATACTATGAACTTAAAATAATATTTGATGTGATTGACTTTTATTTGAGCAATATTAAAACAATATATGTTAATTGCCTGAGTATCATTTCAAGCACTTGAATGCTTACATATATATACTTTACCGTAGCCTTACAAAACTTCATGAAGTGAGGTGTAGATTATATTCTGTTTACTTAATCGACTTCATTTGTAAATCGTGATGTGTACAATGTTGAAATTATATTACGTATCTGTATAGTTTGGAATGCCGAATTGTTATCATTTACTTCAACACCATTTGGAGATACCATATACGGCTTTTTGTGCGAAGTTATACTTATTAGGTAAGTGTATTTAAATAGTATGAATACGTGTGACATTTTTTCGGGTATAACAGCTTTTATGTATGTAGTTTGTGAAACTTAGATATTACAATATTCCGTACACAGGTTGTTATGATTTTAAAAGCCTTTTCTTTGTGTTCGTATTTGTAAGCTAGGAGAACTTGTAGAATGTGATTCAAATTATTCTTTCGAGAAGTTCTAGCCGATGCATATTACTTATTAATGCATAGTTCTTGAAACAATTTCCTTTTGATGCTTAATAAAAAAGTTTTCTTCAGTATTCCTCTAGTTATAATATTCATGCATATTCTTTGCAATCTTACGCATGCTTTTACTATTACTTTTTAGTTTTATATATCATAGATTCCCAAATATGAGCATTTTAAATTTCGTTTTAAATCGTCAATAACATATTATTACATAAGTGTTGGAATTGGAAATTTCTAATTATTGATACACGTAACTTTATAGTTTTTGCGATACAGTAGTTTATTTTACATAGATACAAATATATGCATGTTTAAATAAAGAAAATTTCTCGCATGTAGGTTCAAATGATTTAACATTTAACGGATTGCTTTTCATAACTTTAGCTGCTTCCAATATATCTGCTTCTAGATTTGGTAGTATGGTCACCTGAATGATATTATGATAAACAAAGTTTGACATGACATGGCATTTTTAAAATATTAATAATTGATACTATTTCATTCATATTATGATTATGTCTAAATAAATGCTTACTGCTTACATGTGGCATTTTTTTCGTTGGCATGGAGTCCATAAAAATCCACTCTGAGTTGCCAGAATTACTACTTCTGACAAATGTAACGAAATGATTGTTGCGAAGACAAATTACAGCATTTAACGGCATAAAATATTGGTCGCTTTTTATCCCTTGAGACGTCATAATACTCTTTAAGTTCAAATGTAAGTCTGGAATCACCCCCGTACAAGGAATAAGGACTCCGTCGGAAACTGGAAGTTTAATTATAAGAATATTTTCAAACACTTTTTCCAGTTTGACCTCAAAAGTTTGATAACTGCTTTCCAGAAGCTCTTGCAAACTAATGTATGGTCTGTATTGACACTTGTCCCATGTAAATGGTAAAGCAATTTGATGAATATGGTCTTTCTCCCCATTATCATATTGAAAAAACGCTGGTATGTCCATTATTTTGAATAAGTCAGCCAAAAATTCTTCCACGTCTGAAAAATATCCGTATAACCATAATTTTTATGAGTTTGTTGATAACTAACTTACACTCCCAATATAAATATAATAAAATAAATTTCAGACCCATGTATCGACTTAAATATTCTTCACTGATCAAATCCCCGAAAACCTTCCTTAGCTTGTTAATCCTTTTATGTGAAACCAAATATTTTGGTCCATGTCGCATCCTAAAAATTAAGTCATTCCTGAGTATTTCCTTAACCTTCGAATTGCTACTCCACTCCTCAGTGGTGTCATTCACCAATAGAAATTTATCAAGAGCCTGTGAAAATGAGAAAAGAGCAAAAATACTGGAATCCATATAGCACGAATTGTCCTTCCCTTGTATTCCAATTCCAGATCCGGCATTCCTTTCTACTCTCTTTGAAAACATTTCCATGTCTAATGGCAATTGCCAATCGTTTTCATCTTTTGGCGTGAATTCTTCGTCTGATAACGAGTCATCAGATTTACTTTGCTGCTTAGAGGAACCAGCTTTCTTTATTTCACCGACATGTAGTCGAGGATATAGATGAGCGTAACTTCCAGTGTATGGATCTATACTTTCTCTGGGTACATTTTTGCTCCTCTCTTCAGTTTCGCCATCAATTTCATCCTCACTCTCTTCATCTTTGCAGGTCATTACAGTAATCCATTCATCTAGTTTTAAGAGTTCGTTCATTGGTATTAAAAACGTGTTTTTGATACCTTCCAAATATTTGAATAGTCCAGGGGGACTACCTCCTTCTGTAATGGGAACATTTGCCTGTGGAAAATTTAGCATATTAATACTTTTATGTTGGTAGTTCTTAACAATACATAAATAATTCTCATCACTAATCACCAAGCCAACAATTGCGACCGATTTGTGGGACCCCACAACAGAATCCTTTTCGGCAGTGACTAAAATTTTTCCAATGCATGCAAAATCTGCATTGCTATATTTGGTCCAAACAACCTCATCATCTGCCTTAAAATTTTTCCATCTAGTCACTCGATAAATGTCGCCGTAATAATTGAACGTATTACGAGTCTGTCTGGTTCTCATGGAAGTTCCTGTGTTTGAAGATCCAGTTCCAGTTCCAGTCTCCTCAGTTTTCAAAGGTGGCAGTAAAACACGAGACAATGGAACTATCTTTGGACTCCGAAATGGACGTGTTAAAAAGTTTCCATTCTGGCAGTATAAACAGTCAAATTTCCAAAATTATCATTACCAATATATCGAATGAAAATTCATTGTACCTTGAAAACGGCCATGTAATCGTTTGTCTTGGCGTCCTGATAAATGTCATCAAGAATATTTGTTTGCCTCACACCTTTCTCATCAGTGTACTGTAATTCTCTACCTTTATGTTCAAGAGCTCTATACAGTCTGGACACGCTCATTTTGTGCGAAAATTTTAAAACTCGTTTTATTTCAAAGAAACAATCTTTGTGAAAAATTGTTACGACAAATATATCGTTTTTAAAAGAGCATTTCAAAAAACCATGCAAACACTTAAGTGAATATCAAGTTTTAGCAAAATATCTCATAAATTATAAGGAATTGTTATGGTAATGAACTTATTTATTAATTTAAGTGTTTACAGCTTTTATGAACACATGTAATATTTCTCCACTCAACAATATGAGATCATGCAACTTATCAATATGACGCAGATAAGAAGTAATTTGGATAAAAGGTAGAATATATATTTGATATTATCTTTTATTTGCATTACTATTCTGTACTACAGTACTAGTTTGAAAAATGTATATTTGGTTATGTAAAATGTATATCTAAACGTTTTATTGGTATATATTACAAATGGATATTTTAGAACTGACTTAAAAATTGCCGGAGCTGTTCTGGGTCCCCTTGGAACTCACTAAAGTCTAATTGCTGTACCCTCATCGCCAGCTCATCTTCTTCGTCTTGCTCATTCAAGTTCTTGTCAGAGGTTCCAATCTCATCTTCTTCTGACAAATAAACAATTTGCCTAACTCTTCTTTCATATTCCGTCTTGTCACTTTGGTACAAACTGTTGGCTTCACCATTCGCTGGAGAATCTGGATTGGGATCGCCCAACATTGACTGAATGGCACAGAGAACGGTTGATGCGTCATAGTCAGGACTCCACTTTTCTTCCATTTCCAAAATGTCCAGACAGATTTTCCCGTTGGGGTATACATTTGGATGGAACATTCGGGAGTAGAACCAGACAGTTGGTGCTTTCATTGGGTATTCAGGAGGGAACTTCATTTTCAGCCGGAAGGTTCCTCCATCGAAGCAAGTGTCACCGGGTCCGAACACTATGGCGTCCCACTCAAAAAGGTTGTCTCCAGTAAGATCCCCATGGACACCAGGAGGAGGGTCCTTTAAAATTTTCTTCAAGTCTGATTGCAATCTTTTCTTGGCAAATACAGACATATTTATGACTCGTGACTCGACATTAAATTCCTATTCGAAAACCTATTATGTTCGAGAATGTCCATAAGCTTATGATATGCTGGTATGTTTCTCTAGCTTCAAATCGCAAATAAAATTGTAACCAGTGGGGTTTATGCTATCAAAACATGGTTTGTAGAAATGTTTGATTGAAAATACATGCAATTTTAATGACTCATTTTATCCAACGAGAAATGCTATAAATGCTTGACAAGTTTATCGTCTATCTGAAAAGTAATGAAACTTGGTTGCTTATCTAACACCAATACACATCTCTTTATGGAAAATATAGGCTCAACTACACTGAAGTAATGTTACACAACACAGGTTATACCAACATATAGTTCATGAACTTATTGAAATTACCTGTTGTTAATACATCCTGAATCATGAAAGAAACTAAGAAACGTTTCCAGGTGAACAAAAACCTTTTTTGCTTTTTGTGACCTCACCTCATATGAAACGAAAGCCAATAAGGCGACTGTAAGCCATTATGTTGATATAACTTATTATGTTTCATGATCCTTGTATTTGTCGTTCTGATAAGTTAATCAGCAGAGCCCGAGCAAATATGCACGTAATGTCTTAGAAATATGCATGCAAATATGCACGATAAATGGTCATTTTAGGACATAAAATAGGACATTTTAGGACATTTCAAGACAAAATATGACAATAATGGGACTTCTTGTTTATATGCATGTATATAATGTAAAATCCCAAATAGGGAACAGAACAAATAACGTTATTTTAACTTAGGAAGTCAAGTTTTAATTAATCTAAACAAATTCTGCCGGTCACAAACTCGATATATTGCATTGTTTTTACAATTATGCTTTCTGACTCGTTGCCTCGTTTATCTGTCAAAATTGACTTGTGCGAAAAAACCCACTGAAAGACTGAAACGAATCAACTATATAAATGTAGCAAGTCGACATTAGGCAGAATTAAAAGGCACATAATCAGCACATTTACTTTTGCACGTAGGATAGAACAACTGGAACATCCCATGCATATGTTTTACGCTATGCATTGCGCTGCAGACATATAGCTGCTGTGAATCCGTTAGAATAACATGTTTAAATGCATGTTTTCGGTAACTTTAGCCTCAATAAGACCAAGAATATATTTTTAAAAATTAATATTTTATTCTTGTTTTGTCGTTTCAATTTTTTAGTACTTTGAAAGCCTATTTGCATAAAGTATGCAAGAAAACTCCTAAAATATGTATGTTTTAGGACATATGCAAGTTTTGTCCAAAATAGGACATTTTAGGACAAATTTCCAAGCGTCAAACGACCTCTTTTTACGTGATTTGTTTACATGTCAAACGTTTTTGCGATATGCGCATCCATAAAAAATATGCGAAAACCTAACTTCTCGGGCTCTGTTAATCAGGCATTACAATAAAAGTTCGAGATGTACACTGATGTACATTTAATCGGTTTATGATTGGATGAATTTATCTACCACACAATGAATACGTTGTGTTCAGTATTTTTATAGTTTTGTTTAAACAGTAAATTCTGTAAGTTATCAATTCGCCCTTGCACTTATACTCTGTAATATAATTTTTATACTATAATATAGTTTCCATTGTTTATAAGCTTGTAGACGCGTATAATGGCTCATACACACAAATGTAAGCGGATGAAAGAATGGTCCATATCCATGTTTTAGTTCCTTCTTTAAGCGGAGTTTCGTCAACTTTTTGTGATGGATTATGAAATATTGGAGCAATAAGTTGCAGTCCCTCTTCAAGTAACTCACATTCTGTTATAATCTTTGTTGATGAAAGTTATTTAAGAAATAAGAATTTTTAAAATTAATCCATATATTATCTATATTATGCATCAATTCCATGGTATGTATGTTCTCCATTCATATATATTCTCACCGATTTTCCATTATCCACTGCCATTGAATCATGATAAACCCATACTGGCCTTCCAACTTCCTTTCTAGGAATCCGCACAAAGCACGTAAAATGACTTTTCTTAAGACATATTACTGAACGTAAGACCATGAAATTTTGATCGTTAGGGCCATCTAAGGGAAAGCGTAGAATTATGTCAGAATAAATGAATTAGAGGCTTACACTGCACACTTTAATGTAGCGTACTTACCTTTCTTAGCAAGAACATTATTCATGTTAAGAAACAAATCGGGATAGACATTTTTAAATTGTCGGATTCCATCGCTTACGGGAAGCTTAATTACGAATCCTGCTTGAGGTATTTCATTCAACTTGATGTCTGCCCATTTACAGTATTCATCGAGAAGATATTGCAATGAGGGACTCTTAATTTCTTCTCCCTCATTCACCATTGGAGGGAAAAGCTGTAGAACGAAGTCTTTGTTGTCATCACCGATTTCAAAAAATTCTGGTGCTTGAAGCACCGTAGAAAACAGGCTGACAATGAATGTCTCCGTATCTGGATCATAAAAAATTAGAAAAGAGAACAATCAATCTTTGTGTTTTCCGGAATTAAACATTTAGACAAAGATAGATTACGCAATTACCCATAAAGTTGCCCAAGTACGATTTATCATTAAGGATTTCTGCCAATGCCTTCCTCATCTTGAAAACATGCACCCAACTAACTTTTTCAGCACATCGGAGTGGCGTAACAATATCGTACTTTAGTAAGTTGCGGGCTGCTTGAATTTTTACATCCATATTACCATCTTGATGGCTCGATTTCTGCGCGCTCAGTAAACCATAGTCAAACCGATTGGTGAAAGCGAAGAGCGCAAAAATTACTGCGTCAACATAGCAAGAGTTGGCGTTGCCCTCGATTCCCATAACCGCCAATTTTTCATTGGACACTTAAAATGTTAGCAGAAGTTACAGTTCAGTTTCAGTAAAAAAAATTATCTTAAGGTAATTATCAATTGTTTGGTTTTGCTTAGAATTACATTTGTCGTAATCCAGGGGTTGATGAACAAAGTCTCTTCGGGTTGCCTCGTATTGGAAGTTAACTTGAATATCCGATACGGGTATCGTATCTTTGGCGTTTCCTTTTGTTTCTGTCGGGGTGTCTTTCAAAATTCGCAAATGTTCTCCCAATGGACTGCCATTACCTAGTAGGAGTTCGGCTGGGATGAAAACGTGTTTTCCTTCCATACAACCTGAATCTCCACACTCGGGTCCCCAGATATGTCGCACTTCAAATGGCTCAGCATTTATTGAATCCTCCTATAATCAGCTCAGGACATGCTCAATGCTCAAACTTTATAAAATATGGGAGTAGTAACCTTAAGAATTATTTTGAATACTTACGAATTCTACACCGACAAATATCTGGGTTTGTTTTAGCGAAGGGATTTTACAAATCAGTCCAACTTTGCCTAGAACATCATCACGGTCTTTTGGACTGGCTACAATGGCGTCACCAAATTCGAATTCTCTAGCTAATTTGAAAAATTAATATGCACATTGATTAATACGTGGATGTGGATATATTAAATCGGTTCGAATGTTTTATTAAGTGATTAACATATCTCACGAAATGCTTTCTCAAATTTTTCTTCCTTTGTAAAACATTTGCCAAAGAAGACAGGTTTACTGTTTTCATTTATTGTAATTTCATTGTTCTGATGAGCTTGACTGTGGCTACTAGTCGGTTCACTGAAATTTCCGTTCAAAGACGACTGTTTAGCGTCGTCTTGATTTCCGTTATTAGATGCTTCCTTTTTAGCATCCTACGATATTTGATTAGCAATAAAATGTCATTTACAGGGTGGGTTAGGTCAACTTTAAAATAAAAAGTTAACCATGTAATTTAGTTCATACAGGGTAATCATAGTTTTCTGATGAACTCATCTGTTTTTGTAAAGGATCCAACCCGTCATCGTTCTCCTTTGTAAAAGGGTTTGTATTCTTGACGGTGTCTTTAAAATTATATTGAAATCATTATGATAAGAACTTTGAACTTTTTATAAACTAAAACACACCAGATACAATATGTTTATAACAGCCACCTATTTTATCAAATGATTCATGCATCATTGATGTAGTCCTCTCATCTAGTTTTACTCGCGTTACAAACTTTTTTTCAGTGCCTTCCTTTGAAACATCCAAGTTTTCCTGAACATCTGAACTAACTTTATTGTTAAGGCAGTCTTTTGCGGGTTGAGCATCTTGAACTTGACTGTAGACAAATTCGTAGTATATAATTCTATAGCTACCGGAACTCCCATACTTAGGTTCCATTTTTTCTGTATTATAAAAATATCAAAATCTCTCATATAAATTAAAAGGCATCATAAAAATTTAGATCTCCATGATTTCCAACTAGTATTGCAAATCTTCTCACCAAAACGAAGTTCCGCCTTCAATTGTCGTCGTCTTTCATTAATATTTTCCCATCGGTATATGTCACTCAGAGGAACTTTATAGACCGAGCCCCATCCAGGAACACGTTTTTTAAGTATGAAAGACGTGTATTGAACATCTATGACTGAAAAATGTTTTGGCTGTAAGAAAATATGACATATCAAAGGTCATAATAATATGGAACTCTCATGTATTTAATTTAAAGATGCTTTATTTGACTTACTGGAAAAACATAAGCAAAGTCTACATCCTTCAGGGTATCCCGTCCCGTAAAGAATATTGTGCAAGGGATTAACACAGTGCGATCCAAAGGCGTTGGGGGCGCCCATGCCACCAAATCTTCGTCTTCAACACCATTCAGTTGTATTGGATAATAAAAATCCCCGAACAATTTTAGCCTCTGAGATTTATCTAGTACAACTTGATAAGAAACTGGAGGAATCAAGCATTTTGCTGGTAAGACAACTTCTAGATTGCTAGACATCTCAACTTTGTGTTCCTCCATAAAATGTCTCGTGTCATCCTTAAAATTTGAAGCAAGTCAATGCGTTAAAAACGGGAACTGGTATGTAAAACCGATGGGATGATTAAAAATATTTCTACCCTGTTAAGTCGAACTCGTCGTTTGTTTTGACCTTCTATTATTGTATCGTCACTGTCCAGAATGTCAACTCTCAAGGAAGACTGAATTCCGTGCAAAATACAAAGAGCGTTCTTCATTTCCAAAGGCTGCCTTTCCATGGAAGAACCCTGGTCCTTATTGTTTGTGCACATTATGTCTTATACCTAAATATACTCCAAGAAAATAAGGTTTGATTTCAAATATTTATTTACTATCCAAAATCTACTAACGTAAGTCCTCATAACTATATCAACTTACCGTATACCCACACCGTTTGATACGAGATTTACGTTTTCTTTCACGGTGCTAACTGCTGATACATCTAATGATGTGTAGGTGTTCTTTCATTTTTTTTGTTTTGCATACACATGAGTCATGTACCTATTCATTCCAAGTTTATCTGACTCTGACTCGCTTATCTTTAAAACATTGCTTATCAGAATGACAAACAGCTTTAGGGTTTATATTTTCTATCAAGATATACCTCCATATATGATATAACGCAACGTAGTATATCAAATTTACAACTAGTGTAGGTACATTAAATCTAAAAGATGAACAGTTGTAGTTACATACATGATAATAGGATAATAATTAAAATTAAGTTGATGATATCCTACAATCTAAGCTTAGCACTATGTAATTTATGAAAAATTTACATGTGCAGCTGTAGTTCTTTGTCGTATAGCGTGTAGAAAATAGACAAGATAGACGATCTTACCACTACTAATAAGTAAGATCAAGACAAAAACTAAGAAAATCTGTAAATAATATGGAAATATCGATATGGTTTCAAAGTTTCAATTGTAATTATTTGTAATGCAAGTCGCTTAGAGCAAATAATATGCAATGAGGCAATGATGATGATTCCTCTTATCTCGTATTTAGCTAACATGTGCATATATTGTGTTTGAGGTTCACAACTTGTGAATCACAAGTAGCAGGTAATGTTTATGCATACATGTATTGGACTTATGGTAGTATGCAATGCCAAATAATATCCTGCGTTTTTAACGAATGTTTTTGTATTTATTTTCTCAAATATCTGTACACTGGTGATATGACAACCATAGGGTATTTGTAAGTTAGTGCTAATTAACATAGCTAATCGATTTATACAGCACGCATTCAAAAAGAACCTGATTAATAC
>JAQIXW010002784.1:0-14536 GCA_034700685.1 Willowsia buskii | reverse complement strand
ACAGAGTAAATACAATACAATGTGTAAAAATGTGCTTTTTCAATGAAATCAAGCAAACACTCCTATCGTGCATTCGTCCAAGGATTTTTTATTGTTTTTCAACTGGAAATTACCTTCATCTTGCTTTAGTGAATGATAAAATCAACTTCCTAATTTAGACAAGTCATTTACGAAATCCAGTAGCTACAAAAAATTAACACATGGCAAGTACAAGTGCTAAATGGAAAGCTAAGGTTTATTTATAAAATATCCTTAAACATTATTACAACGCCAAACTCGAAACAAAACTTTGGCAATCAAAAGTATCAACTATATCTACACAATTTATTTTTTATCAATGAAAAAAATACAGAATCTGTGCAACCGAGTTTATATTTCCATCAATAAAACCTTTCACTTTTAATAATTTCCAACTACACCCCTCATGTCGTATTTCATTAAAGTTTTAATTGTAAACATCCAACTCTCTGATAGTCAATGAAAGCATTAATGTTTGATTTTAGTAACAAAAACGTATACTACCATCTGCCCCTTTTACAAAGCTAACTAAATTATCGCATGTAACAGTATAGTATACAAGTACGCAGATCATCACGATAATTAGATATGCAAGCTTTTTTCAGAAGCTTTTTTACTTGATCTTTGATCCGTAAGTACACATGGTTAGTTACGCACTCTTACACGCAACACAAAAAACTGGCCAGTCAATTGCACAAGTACATGATGAATACATGGTGGATCCAAAATGCTGACAGCTTAAATTTACTTACAAAAAAAGTGATTCTATTCATCGCTTGCCTCAATACAAACCCCAGATCCATCCTCTTACCAAAGTACTGACTGTGTGTATTTTTACTCTACCAACCAACATAATAGTAGAAACCTCTCCTTTCATTTGGTATTATCATTTTTATTATTAATATCGAAAGCTAGCCTCCATGCCTATTTTTATTCATTCCCCATTCTGTTGTGTGTTTTGTCCAATTTTAATCGGGCAAAGGTACTTAATGTCACATGTATCATTTTAATTATTCAGACTTCTCCCATTCACCTATTCATTTCATCCATGCCGTGTATCTTGTGATTGTGAATTCAAACTAAAAAAAAGAGTCTTTGATAAACTCTTCTTTTTCGTTATGGTTTTCATCACACCTGCTTGCCTCTTTGAGTGTCTCTAATGTGCTTTAAAGGCTTAAAGAAATGGTGTGTAGAATGGTACAATCTATACCCATTATTGTCGGTATAGTATGGCGTACACGCTTGTGTTGTTACTTTCGTTTCAAAAATTCCAGTTTGGTTTCGTGAGACTCAAAGACTCACTTTATACCAGACTGGATGGGGTCTCCCTACTTCCTTGCGTGTTTTGTTCAAAACGCCCCAGATGCTCAAAGCTCATGCATGCCAAACTATAGAGAGCCATAAGCCACGCTGTGTTTGTTTTTGTAAAAGTACTTATTGCATTGCAAAGAGAAAATACGGGTAGAGCACGTAGTAATATAATTACTAATTACAGTTGGCGCGCCGCGGAAACAGGAATAGTGCATTAACTGCCACGCTCATAATTTACAACCGTGCTGAACAGCAAAACCAACACTTATCAAGTGCTTGTGCCAAACTGTTTTGGAGACGAAAGTTCACAAAAACAAGTCAGTAGACATAACAAGTATCAGATTCTCTTATCGTCAAGGTATGCATGTAAATAGCTGGAAACGAGATCCACACAGCACAGAATGTCATTTACATACACAGCGTACTTTGCATTATAGTAGTAGTAATAATATTACTGCTGAATTGATTATTGAATCGATGCTTACTAGAGTTGACTATTTTATACATGGAGAATACGAATGGAGGTTAAATTACTTCTAGATTTTTAAAGGCTAAAATTACAAAAAATTCAATTTGGCTTAGTTACGAGCGAGCAAACACGGCAAAGCTGATGACGAGGAAGGAGGAATTGCTTTTTTTCGGGATGGATGATGATGTATAAAGTTACTGGCAAACAAAAAGGGGAAAAAGGATGACTGTTTGTCATACATGAGCAACAATGGTATTAATAGCAAGCAGTGACACGGACACCGAGTGCCTACCTACCTAGTGGTGACGGTAGTTTTGGCTGTAAAACACAATAAGTTTGAGATAGAGCAAAAAATAGCGGGTAAGGTTTCGTGCAATAAAGGTTGAAAGTAACTTTGTATAAACAATCATACCCATCATGATGGTGATGATGACGATAGACACGGCACGGTTGAGCAAAATTGAGCTTTCGTATTATATTACCCCTAATAAGGGATCCATGTGTACATAATTATTATGGAAATGAGATGGGCTTTTCATATTCAAATTCAAATATTTGATATATGTATGTTCAAACATTTATTGCAGCGAGTTGCCTCTCTACTCCACACCTTTAACCATATGCCCTGGTGTAATATATTTGCTCGCAGTAACTGTATTGAACAGACACTATCCATACACATTGCGTGTTTAAGCACATATTTAAAATCAAAATGAACCGTATGAGGCTTTTCAAGTGTGCTCTCGCCACTTCTCCTTTTGTGCTTGTACGCGGAGGCGATGGTGAAAGGAACAAAGTCTTGACTGGTAGATAACGGTCGCATAATAAATGCTGTTGAGGAAAGTAAAATAGACGGAGGTTGTAAATGAATGGATGTTCGATGCGTAAATACTTATTACTATGATATGATGATCCCAGGGCGACTTTTCCTGGTAAAAGCTATAATTTCTGGTGAATAGCACAGCGCGATCAGTTTTATGGCATAACAGCATCGTCATCATCATCATTGATCAGGGAGCAGCAGTGGTGGTGGCAATATCAGTGCACTTTACTTGGCAAAAGGGTATCGGGTCTGTACTACAGACTTTGTAGTAATAATAATAGCAGGAATGCGAAACTTGAGGCTACATGTAGTCGTCGCGTCGTCGTTTCGGAAGTTTTGGATTTTATTGCCGTACTTTTTCCTTATTTACAAAAGGGTTTGTAAAAAGTTTTGTGCGTTCGTTATGTTGCCTTCTTCTTCCAACACATTGCATTCTATATATGTGTAGTAGATATACTAAATATCTTCTTTCTTGCTTTTTCGGTGTCTGTTTTAAAGATGAATCGGGAAAAAGGAAATCGATACTTTTGCATATCGTCATCATGATGATGATAATAAAAGGGGGAAATGCATAATAAAATCATAAAAAGGAAACAAAGAGAAAAATGGAGCGATGCATGTTGGCAAAAGGAAGGAAGGCTGATTGTTTGCATTCAAAACTTTCGTCAATATTTGGATCTCGTTTCTCATTTTATCCGTTGCTGAACGTAAATGTGGAAAAGGAAAAAAATACTTATTTTTTGGATTTATTATAACAGTTGGTGTATTAAGTAATAAAATGAAGGAAAAATTGAATGCAATAGTGTGCTTTTACACATAACTATTGAGCGCAATCGTTAAAAAGGTACTGTCAACAATTTATGTTTTCATTTTTTCTATTGTTTCGTTCGACAATAAAATCATAATTAAAAATATTGTACAAACTTGAGACTAAATTAAAATAAATGTTTTGTATTTTGGATTTAGCCATTATTATAGCAAAACATTCTATATCAAACAGACTCAATTCTCAAGTTCCTTTGTGCTTTCTAACTTGCTATGAACTGACACTTGTTAATTTTTTAAACTTTCCCCAGCCTAATGTTTCATTGTTTACTTTTAGTTGACATCGATAGTCACCGTAAAACTTCATCTATGCTTCCATTAATCAATCAGTTATATGTACAAGGAAATAAGTGCTAAACGATTGAACTGCTAAACATGGCTGAAATACCAAAATTTGATAAATATAAGCCAGGTATTTTTAGCATTCATCATGAAGTTGGTTCAACTTTTTGATTATGTAAAGCCTGGCGATAGATTCCACAACTGTTGATTTAGTTGATTATACAGTCACCACTTTTCACAACAGCCCTTTTAAATATCTAATAGAAGATATATGTATGTAAAATTGTAGCCAAAAGAACCGCGCTTAGATTGAGCAATCAATTATTAAAGCTAGGCCGACCCGACAAGAATCGCTCAAGCAATACAAGAGAGCTGGTTATAATCATAGAGCACCCATTATACCATTTACATTCAGTCTAAATCATACCATTTCTACAAAAGGGTTTATCCTTCGTTTCCCTCTAGTTCCCACCACCGAATCATTTCACATAAAATATTGAACTTTAAAAACGCTCAATCTTTTTGCATTCTTATTATGTAATCAAGTAAAATAACAACGAACTGCATCTCAATCCCTCATTTAAATGGCATTTTCCTAGCCGAAAGTCGAAATGGGTGAAGCGACGAAAGAAAAATCATGATTTCTAACAACATTATCTACACAAACCTTTCATCACTTCGTTAATTTCATTCCAACACACAAAAACCCTATCCTTTGAAAAAATGTTCTACGATTATTAGGGTTTCCCACTTTGATAAGGAAGTCTTGCATTTATACTTCGTTTGTAGAAAAAGGGGCAAACATTGACTGCTCGTACTTGAGTTCATATAATGAGATCATGATAGTGATCATCAGCATGGCTGGGAATAAAATTCAAGGCTTGTTAGTTTAGGTAGGGAGCCTCCGACCAGATAAACAAGCTGGAAAAAGCAGTATTTTTTATGCATGAAGGAATAAAAGGGAGAATGAATACTTTTCTAGTGCACCAGTCAGATCTTATTTGACGATGCGATTGACAGCGGCAATGGCATTGAAAGAAACAAAAGGGTGTCTGAGTATTCTTTGACCATGTTGTGTGGCACAGACAGATAAAATGCACACGCAAGTATTGAATTCATAATTGAATGTATGAATTTAAAAGGACCTGGTGGTGATGAAAGAAAGGACAACCAAAAAGGATTTATTGTTATGTCATCACTGCAATATTGTATTTATAAGTCAAGCAAATAACAAAGACTACAACGCGATGAATATTATGTACACTATGCATATAATTCACATATAATATTTTGTTGTAAGTAAATATAAATCGTTTCTTTTGTAAGCAGAAGATGTATGGACTCTAGGAGTAAAGCTTTAGTCTCAGCCACAAAATGTGAATGAATGAAAGCGAAATAGGAGCTGTGAAAATGCTTTGTTTTCTGGTTAACGAAACGAATCGGTTCCTTTTGTTGACTACCATCCTCACTATCACACTTACAACTTTGTCCAAACTTCAAGTCTGTATTTATAGCCCCGCTGATGATTTACTTCGTCCGGAGGTATTACATGCAAACAAGGAGATTAATTTAGCAGTAAACAGTGCAAGAGCTTGCTTCTTAATGAAAGTTGGAGAACTCCTCTGTGCTACTGCTTATCTCCAAACGTGCAGCATCGAGTAATAATATTATTAGGGAAATAGGAGCAGTGTAGGAAATATATTATACAACATAGGTAATAATACCTGAAGCAAAGACAAAACTAACGATAAGGATTATGAAATGTACCCGAGGGCTTATTTTCTCTAATGACAAGTTATGTTCTACAAGCTTGACGACATTGCGTCTCCAGTAATTACCTTGAATACTTCCGAGGACGGATGTGGTGTAATAATGTATTGCACCGACTACTAACTCTGAATCAAGATAATATGAATGCACTACAGACTTTAGCAAAGTCCAGTGATTCGGGATTCTGAATAATATCTCTTGAATAGCGAACAAGACAATGACGCAGAGGGATTTAAAGGCGAGACAGTGAAAGAGAGCCAAATTGCTTTATAAACACAAACTTGGTCAATGTCAGCAAACTTTTGAGACTCCAGGGTATAAGAACAAATGTTGCAGATCTGGATTGGAATTCAACTATAGATATTGCATATCGCAATCGTAACTCATATCTAATTTAATTACATAGTAGTGATAGTATAATGTTTGATCATAAAAACTGGTAGCGCAAAGTTCTTATATTCTTTAAGGTGCCACATGCAATGTGATGCTGTGTGCGTTTCAGTGATTAATTAAGTGAATGTTTTTTCTTCAACTTTCTACTCGCTCCCTAATGAGATTTTTACACTCCTCAGTGTCAGTAGTGCAACCTTGTAAAGTATGAAAATTTTCCCATGAATTACGACTCCATCATATACCTGATGGTTTATTTGTTTTTGTTCAAACAAAGCTCTTTCACTCTTCATTTTGAGAAGAACAAAAGGGCATGATGGTGGCTTGTAGATTCAATAAAAAATAACAAGAGAATAAAATTAATGGAAGAAAGCTAGCCATATAAATACAAAATATATAGGGATGGGATGCATCATGTAAGTGCTGTCTGCACTGATTGCTAAAAGACAAAAAGTTGTACGGTTCGACAATCTGGTTGAGACGAGGGAGACGTAAATTGTATCGCATTAAGTTGATGTCATTATTCGGCCTTCAGCTGCCTACCAGTCTGAGAAAACGTCAGCAGAATTGTTCCTTCTAAGTGGGTGAATGCTATGATTTTGGTTGTTTGGTTCTTTTCTTTCAAAGCCATTCATTCAACCATTATATTTAATTTACTGTAAGTAAACACAGGCTTAAAACGAACAAATCTGTGAGATCAGTTAATAAATAAAATCTACAGTTCCATGGTTGATATGAACTGTGTGCACTCATCATTTGCAAGAGTTCATCGTGAAGTTTATTTGGCTTATTCGCTTACACACTTAACTATATGAAAATGTTTTTGTATGGTAAAATATATTAAATCCATATTTATTGATAGACTATGTGGAGAGGAGAGACGAGATCTAACTAGCAAGTAGACGAAAGTTGGTTGATCTGTAAAACACTTGTCTATGATTATTGCATTTACCAATTCAAAAGCTTTTTATTAGCAAAACCGTGCATGGTTCTTTACAACACGATTATATTATGGGTTTCCACTGTTTTTCTGTTAGTATAGCTGTTTGTGATGGAATGTATTTTTCTCCTTTAACTATGCGCTTAACTGCATATAGGAAAAATATGCAGGATAACGCATACAAAAGAAAACCTTGAACTGTGGAATGAATAGTGGGAAAACCACTCCAAAAAGAAAATAGTTCCGTTATTTCTTCCGTACCAAATTAAAAATACTTCACTCTAGTCTTGGTGAAAATAACAGCTTAACTGGAGGCTTTAATATGGTACGCGGTCTTCCAATACCAATTACTAACTAAACAAGATAAACGCACTACAAACATGTAATTGTGAAGGGTCGGAACGAGCTCACAGCTCAAGTTGTTAAATGTTGGGTGATACAAATTATGATGGGTGAAGTGTACACCAACCATACCAATCTACAGTATGATACGATTCTAACTTTGAGAGTAAAAGGGAAACATGGTACAGCTATAGCTACACCATGGCTAGGGTTAGTCCAATACAAAAAATTATACATCGTAAATATGGATCCAGGGTTTAGAAATAACATTTGATTGTTATCAAACAAATTGAGCAATTTTTGATACTATATAGCTAGAAGGCTTATAGTGAAAGCACTTTTTTCTAAGCGGTTGTATTACAATCGCAATACAATATCACATACTGTATATTTAGATTTAAATGGAATAGCCATACTAACACGGACGATGTGGGCGTAATAATGCATATTTTAGGCACACAGATCGAAATCGCATAGTTTTTTTTACACAACGCACTATTACGCATTTATCCTTTCAAATCCCAAACTATACTTAAAAGTAAAGTACAAGAAGTTTTGAATGC
Source organism: Willowsia buskii (assembly GCA_034700685.1). Taxonomy (NCBI): domain Eukaryota; kingdom Metazoa; phylum Arthropoda; class Collembola; order Entomobryomorpha; family Entomobryidae; genus Willowsia; species Willowsia buskii. Next base: position 6,803 of record JAQIXW010002784.1, on the reverse strand, counting down.
ATTTATCTTTGGATGTTGTGTAGGCTATATAACAATAAACCATACCTATTTTATATTTGGAAGAATTCAGAAGTATGATATACATTACCCGATATTAATAACATGGTCACATGTGTTTGGTTGAGGTAGCACACACATCAAGAAATGCAACAATGACGTGTGCAGTGTAAATATCTCAAAATATATGTTTTCCGTTTTCATTTTAATCAGCCTTATTTGGATCAATTTGGACTTTCAGTGATATAATATCTTTCGCAGACAGGCACAAGAATATTTTACTAAGCCTTTGTCCCTCCGAAGCATGAAGCCAAACGCAAGTTATGATGAGATTGCAGAGTTGAGATAGAGTCAGCTTCAACTTGTGGCAACCAGTGACATTATTTCTAATCCTTTTTGTATGTTCTTGTTATTTAACGAAGAATCAAGGAATAAGGATTGTATTTTGTACATGAAGTTTACGTATAAGGTTTTGTTATTGTATAAACTCGAGATTTCGATGCGTATGGATATATGTAATAATGCAGAGTGCGAAGTGAAAGCAACAAAAACAACCCTACTCAAATAAATAGGTAAACTTGGCTTCTAGGGTGAACGTCTCCTGCGTGGTCTTGTATTGCTTTTGCCATTGTTGTTTTAGGTTCTGCCGACTGCTCACATCACACACTACTGCAGCACATTAAGACACTTCAAAATGAGTAAACGAGCATGCCAAGCCACACACATATGCTGTTTCATTACTTTCGTCGTCGTCTCCCGGCTTGTTTATCCTCTTAAATAAAAACGCAGAGAAAGTCGTGCTACTGTAAACAGTGAAAGTATCATTTAAAATAATGAGTCAACAACGGGACGTTAAAATGAGAGAGAAAACAAGTTTGAGAAAAGTAATCGATGAAAAAGTACTTTCTTAGGTGGTCTAGGTATAGGTGCACATCTAAATTGGGAAACTGGTGAGGCAAGAAAACGGAGGCAAGAAAATAACGTTGATTTCCATGTAGGTACTTTTGCCAGCTTCTCAAGAAAGCTAACGGATAGTGCTTCCCTATTATTTATTTATTCTGGTTTTTTTTTCATTCGTTTTTTCACTCTAACAGGCTTCAGGGCATATTTTTATGTCGTGTTTGCTGTAGTGCAGAATAACCTCAAACAACTCACATAAGTATATCATACCTATTTGTATAAAATAGTAAAATGATAGTAGAGAAAGCTAACGTCTTGTGAAAGGATTCGTTTAATGCATCTTCTGTCTCTTGTTTGCTTGGGTTATATTTTGGGGACGTTTCTGGGAGCAGTAGAGAAAGAAAGAATAATGAAGAGAAAACTCATTGGAGCGGATTACGAGCTCTCTGGTCTCTATACTCCTCATGAAAAAACGACTTGGAGCCAGACAGAAGCCGTATGGCTGAAAAAGCAATGATTACAAGCAGAAAGTAGTTCTGACTAAAGAAAAAAGAGAGAAGCTGGAAAGAATCAGAAAATGATGATGGTAACGGTAGAGGGGAGAAAATCTTGGCAACTGAAAGACAGAGAAAAGAAAAGGGCGGTTTTGGTTGTGCTTGTACTGATCATAATGATTTGATGATATTTTGTTCGCATATTACTTTGGACGAGTTGGCAGCCCCAATGTTGCATTATTTGTGAAAGAAGGGGAAAACTGATCTTCAAGTGTGCATTGGAGCACCTTGCGAGTGTTGCTTCCTCCTTTTGTCATCTTTACTTCTCTTTTGAGAGAATTTTAATGAAGAAAGAAGTATATTGGGTTTAGGTTATGCATTCACAAACATGTTTTGTTTTATCTCCGTAAATGGCGAAGACAAGTGATTTTTCGAGTGGATGGTGATGGTATTTCCTAGCATGCTTTTCAAATGGAAAATCAACCTCAACACAACCTTTAACTGCATCAATAATTACCATCACGTCAATCATCGTTAAATGGACTTTCTCTTTGAATGCAACATTACACAATAAATGCGTTTTTCAGCATGCAGAGTGCATGGTGTTGAAAAGTCCTATAATGTATTGTTATCAACTGTCTGTGAGTTCTACAGCAACATGATGAAGCATCACAGACATGTACAGATCTGTGTATAGCCTGCAACGTTTTTACATGTTTCAATTCTGGATATATGCGAGGGGAACAACTGGTTTTGTTTCGAGTCTCGACAAAAGTCTACTACTTACATCTGCATATTATCCAATGTACATTTTATTAGGAAAGTTGAAATTGAATTGATAAGTAAATATTCAGAGGATGTTCTGCATGAAATAAAGAAAGTTTTGTTAGCGGAAGGAAAGCTAATAATGAGCTATCGGGTCTCTGTCTCAAGCATTACAACTTGAGTAACAATTATACTTTCAGTTTTCTGACAACTCTACCAGGCAGAAACTTGTACGCAGTTTAGTGTGGGAAGTGAAAAGAATCAAACTTTCTTTGGTTTCATTTCCCCTTCTATTCTTATTTGCCTGAAGACTGTATAACTATCAGTTGTGCCGCTACGTAGTAGTTTTTCTTTGCATTGTTGTAAAAATAAACCTGAAAGTTTTTTTTTATTTCTTGCTTTTATTACAAATTTTGTGCGGCTGGTGGATGATGATGATGATGATACAAGGCCACGCATCACTTAAAAAGAAACGTATTTTCACTTGACGCACTTCCTCACTACAAAACTTCCAGGCAGACACTCCTTCTTTCTTCTCAACTGTACCCCGTATTTCCTTTTCCTCCCTTTTCATGGCAAAATCACAGTCCCATATATACTGTTATTACGGTATGGACATGAGTGAAGTTGTGGTTTTTCTTTCTTGTTCGTTGACTTTTCTGTAAGAAAGACGAATGATTGTCAGCATGTCAGGATGATAACTACTATAAGTAATAAGAGAAATATATAATATGCAAGAATAATGGTATAAATAAAACTGATTGTATTGTAACATTTTGTTGTAAACTGTGTAAATTTTCTCACTTTTCAATGTGTAGTATGGTGAGAAAAATGTTGGCAGTTTGAAAAACTGCTTCCATTTCTGGGCATATAGTATTAAATACTATTGCTATGTTCACATTGCTAGCTACAAAATATATGTGTTGCTGGATATTATTTGCTTTCTTCTCGGTTTCTGTTTGACTTTTCAACTTTCTTTCATTCTTCGTGTGCGGTGGTTCCCCACGCACAAGTCTGTTTCTGCGTGACAGATTGTGGTTAGGCTTAGAGTGCGTTTCTGTTTTTGGTGGAAACAACTTCACCGTTTTAACTATGTTAATAATATGGCATTACGTAGTACTTACCATTCTATCTTTAACAGCGTGTGTTTACTTTTTACTCTTCTTTACAGACTACACTTTTATATATAATTGGATGAGTAAGCTCTACGGTTTTATTTCAATGAAAATTCCGTGTTTAGAAATATCGTCCAGCTATCCTTGAATTTTAACTTTGTTTCCGCCCCGGATACATCATATCATCTATATCGTAGTTCAACTAGAACAACGTTGTCCAACTCAACATACAAGTAAATAACATACATTTTCTAAATTAAGCTGAAATGAAAAGTTAATCTTTCACCAGAATCAGTCATAGTCATGCCAGACGGACTGGTCTTTATGCAGACAACTGACTGAGCTTCCTAAATGGATTGGGTAGCAGCAACTTACAGCACAGTAGGCTCTTTCGTCGATAGAAAGTTGTACTTACATTCCGGTCTGTCGTGTCTAGCTTTTCACTTGATTTTTTCCATTATTTCCTTACTGTCCGTGGTTAACAGCTCTTCCTTATTTCTCTCCATCGACATCGTCAATTTCGACAAGATATAGTCAATGGTGAGTGAATGATAGATAATAATGTAATGTGGGGAAAAGGGAAAAAACCACTGTTACTTGCGGTGCGGTATGTATGAAATTATACATAGAGATTCTATTCAATCTTCATATGGAAGAGTATTTTTTTGGTGAAACCTCAACTAAAGGGAGCAAAAGTTGAGGAGTGTTTATGATGATGATGCATGCGAATACATCTATCATCGTTTACAATGCAGCTTGCACACAATACCGCAAGCAGCTTTTATACTTTTTTATCTTCATACCATTGTGTATGTGTGTATAAATAGGGATGCCAAATATCTATAAGTAACTTTCCCTCTGTGCTCTGTTTACTGATGATGATGGTGAAAATTCAAGTGGTCTTGGTGTGTGGCAGTTGTGGCGGTGTTGTTGCTACTGAAAAGGCAAACTGAACAAGAGGAGAGGAGGAGGGAAAGGGAAAAAGTGAAGAGTGTCATTTTGTTACTAGTCACATTATTGACATTACATGCCTTACCTACCTTCCTCCTTTTCTGCAAACAACTTTACATTTTTCTTTCATTGTGGAAATAATGCTTCTTTTCATTCTTGAGGGAATTTATCTTCTCAACCAGCCGATGCAGCATGCATAGATGTTTATAGAGAGACGTCTTTGGAGAGAAAGATATATTAGCTGTATATCTGAATTTTCTCTTTGCAATGTATATTATGGAAAGCTGTTGACGATTTGTTATTCCTTCCCCATTACTTTTTGTGGCTTTACTCCTCTCGATTCATTTTTGGGTCTTTCAAAAGAGAACACGAATAAAGTGATAGACAAGGCGGAAGGAAGTAACGAAGACGGTAGAGAGAAAGAATTAAAAAAATCTCTATCTCAAGGGGAATCTCTGAGTCCCCTTTTGGGGTTTCTAATTTACATGAGACAAGCTCATACAAAGAAAAATTCTTGCATGTTGTCCATATTGATAAGTAAACATGCAGTGGTCTACCTTCACTTCACATAAAATATATGTGCGCGTGAATATTGTATTATGTGTACGCACTTTAAGTGCAGTTTGTTCAATATTACATATAGGCTATCTGTGAAACCGAATACATCAAAATATTTATGTGTAGAAACCGAAAAGAAAGGCAAAAAGTCATGTGCTTAAATGTAGTTGGTAAACTCCCAGGTAGCATGTTACTACTAAAAGGGAACATAACACAGAACATTCAAAGGAAAAAAATTGAACCTAGAGAGCTTGTTCAATATCGGGCCAATTTTTCACAAACTCTTTTTACAATAAGTATATACATATCCACGTGCAATGTCATCAACTTGGTGTGGCTCAAAAGCTTGCGAGTAACTGAAGTATAAAACACTACAGTAAATGCTCCAAGTTGAAGTCGAAGTGTTGGTTGAAAGGCGATAGTAATCAGGATACAGCAGTGGCAGCTCAATTATTTCTTTACAGTTCCAGTACGATGACAAGTCTGTCCAAAGAAATAGTTGGCTTGATGTTTTTTTAGGGGTAGGCTATATAGATACTTTCCTTTTATTAATGGCATGACAGAATCTGCATTCAACTTTGACTGCGGTATGGTTTGCATTTGGGTATGCGTGTTTTAAAGCTACGTAGTGCACACTTTCATTTATGAAAACTCGTAACTTAAGCATTGAGTCACTAATTATTACTTTATTTTTTGTCTTACAGGTAAGCTGGAGAAGTTAATAGTCCTGGAATCCCGTTTGCATTCATTCATTCCCCTTATACCGATGAGCGTGGATTCATCCTCAGTATTTCTTTGCTTACTGTTTGGAAACAGTATTAAAGAAACAATGGTTATGTTTACATTCGCAAATTCTGACATTTTAATGTTCATTCACATTCAATTGTGCTACAAAACGAAAATTAATGCATAATTGTCTACCTATCATGTGTTAGGAGGATCATGTCTATGTAGCCATGATCTCATTTCACTGGAGAGATAAGTTTGTTAAGTTCTAAAATTCCTAAAGTTAAACATGATATACATGTAAAGGAAAAACGGTGTAAAAGTTCGCTTTCTAAAGTAGAACCAAGGAGAGGTCGACTATTATAAATCCCATTAATCACGATTAGCCATGTAGTTGGACCAGGTCCATGCAGTGGTTTTTTAGGAAACACTAAAACTGTTCTTTGCATAAATTATTTTGACATTTTTTGTAATATATTTTGTTGAGAGTTCGCATTACTCTGCCTATACAGGATTTGCCTGGAGATTTTTGGCAATGGCAGGACTTCCAGGTTGTGTGCTGTAAATGTATCACGTGTTGTATGCATAGGAAAAGTTCACAGCCGGTCAAATGAGCAAAAGGAAAATGTTCGACAACGTATGGGTTGCTTGATCTCAATGCGTGGAAAATTCCTCGTCTTCTTTCTCCGACAAACATAATGACATGTACCTATTCGTATGTGAGCATTCAAAGTTTTGCCACACAGTTTTACTAGAGGCAGGGATTCGATTGACCTGCTAAAACTTCTTGTCCGTGTGACAAATTGCAATGAATACAAGACAAGTAACTTCAAACTTGCTTGGAAGAGTACCTAACGCCGTGTTTCATGGTGAAGCTCGAAAAGCCTCTGGAATGTAATATTATTACATGCCTTTCTTCTACGAACACCTATGTACTACCTATAACACGGAATCTACATAAAAGTCCTCATTTACTTCCTCGTTTCATGTTTTTGTTCGAAAATAGGTTAATCTTTCCTACCTATTGTGTATTAAAGTTCTTCATGGACTTCCTTTGATGTTTAATCAATTGATCGTTTTGTTGTATTTCGTCATTAGATTAAAGGTATAAGACGAATTTATGAAAAGTTCTTTTGATGACACCGAAACATTAATACGAACCCAACCGGGTAGGTATTTTGAACGAAAAGTCAGCATTAGCTTGATATTCTGTCACGTTGAATGTCTTGCAAGAATGAAGTTTATTATCTCATAAATAAGATTAAAATACTGTCAAATTTACGATACATTAATTTAT